>JAHWFP010023214.1:2558-41639 GCA_023313725.1 Lithobius niger
CTGTTCTTATTATTACTACTGTTACTACTACTTAACTGTGCAGAATTACAATAGAGTAGGCCCTATGAGCACCCAGCCAAGTTTAACATTTTCTTCACCAGAGATCATCACCAAACTGGTTATCATCTGTGTTGCTCATCATCTTTTCAGAGCCTAGCAAGTTACGGTATTCGATTATTATATTATATTATGTGAATGGTTGAAGAGGTTTAGGACTTGAGGAAACGACTGTATACAACTCGAGGAAACAAGCTAGGGAGAGAATTGTATTCGGCCAGTAACACCTGCAGAGCATTACGGTTTACGCCAAGCCTTAGGAATATTTGGCACATGAGGATATCTACGAGAGGTAAATATTCCTAGGCTCGGTGCTTAGCGACTTTTCTTAATGGATATTATATGCGAAATTACTCTAATATAGGCCTATAAATTAGACAAATGTAGGCTTAATCAGACAAATACAGGCTTAAGGGGCAAGGTAACCTAATGGTTAGCACTACCATTTCATGTGCAAGAGGTCCTGGGTTCGATTCTGACCTCAGCCACCCCTGGTATTTACGGGAGGAGAAGGGCCCTGTGATACCTCGTGCTCATGTCGATTGTGGCATGAAAAAGATCCTAGGAATTTCCGATTGGAATTACCTAGCAAAATTGTCCCTCTCTCCTTCTGGAGCCATGGCTTCAGCTGGGAGCGCGGCAAACTTGCAGCCCTAACCAACACTTAATATTATACTATCTGGTCACGAAGCCGAACAGTCACGCACAGCCTGGCTTCTACAGAACTGCCATAGAGATCATCACTAGAATTCCATAAACTTACTGTCAACAATTTGCAAAGTACTGGCGACAGATGATTACTCTGGTGTTAAATTTTACCGCCAATCGTGTTGCAAGTCATTGCTGAATCCCTTGTGCAGTGTTGATAATTGATTGTTGAAAACAGATCGTTACGCACAATTTCAGAATCAAAACACTGTACCAGTATTCTTGCAAATTTTCAACAGACCGACGACGTCTGTCTTCATCAGGCCTAACCTACACAACTTAAACTTTTGTCAACTACATCGCTACCGTGGAATTCAGCGTTCGAAATCTGCGCACGTGCATGGCGTGGCCTCCTATATTTTTCGTGCTGGTTCATCCACTGCTTCGTGAGTCGCCTGGAAAACTCACCTCTAAGGAGGAAACGAATTCCCGGATTGGATGGGCCATGAGTGTTCATCAAAACGGCGTCATTTTTAACATGTTGCTGGATTGCCAGGGATTCCAGTCCCCTCAAGTGCCTATCATGTGGGACATTTGATTTTAGAAGTGTAGTAGTTCTTCCCCAGCCAATATCATGCTTTGTCATCATGTGATGGGTAGCGATACTGTTGCTATACACTTCATTCCTTGTGTCATCCATATGCTGTCCTACCCTCGTTCGGACGCCCTTCCTAGTCTCACCTATATATGCAGTGTATCGTCTCATTACATAACCTTAACGCCATTTGCTTGAAATCTACATTCATGGTCTTGAATACGAATTTCGTCACGGTTTCACTCACTCGGTACATTTTATCCTCGATTATTGTCGTCCACCTGGCCGAGTCGATAACAATCATGGATGCAGCCATAATAAAAAGGTTAGCGCTCACGTAAACACTGAAACTCGTGGAACTGTTACAGAAAACAACACTGGAGCTCGTTTGTCTGGTGTGTCTTAATTCTCGTGCTTGTGATTAAACTATTTCTGAATCAACTATTTCTGAACGCATTAATTACTCAACAGTCAATTCTATTGCTAAGGCAGGCAAAAACAATGGATATACTGATGCTAGCACCAGCTATCAACGAGAAAATAAAGCTTCTCGTAGCGCGCATTTCATCCCTCCCTGTTATAAAACAACTACTAAAGGTGCTTCTAGTGCTAGTTCTTCGACATATTGTAAAAATAGATTTAGATGATGTTTAGTAAATCTGTCATTATTATTATGTGAAGGCAAACCAAGCAGTGCTACATAAAAATACAAACAACGTTTCGAAAATTAGTAAATCCGTCTACAGAAAGCATACACAAATTCAAAAAGAAATACCTCTACTAACGAACCAAATAATACTGTTTGTCGTGGTTCAAAAAAATCTCTTACGCTAACAGTGCTAACAGGGGCATACTAATGAGGGTTAATCGCTGCTTCAAACAGTGTTTGCTCAAAATTTAAAAAATCTACAAGCTGTTCTCCAACTGCTCCCAGCAATAGTGTTCATCAAAGACCAGTAATCAGTTCTGGAAATTCCAACCCAGCACCGATATTTGGTAAACAAGATTAAAACTCCCTCCTTATAGGCGGATAAACAGACACAAAGACAAACAAGAACAGCAAATTTTAAGCATGCATTTGATGCCTTAGTAAAAAAAAAACACTGAAATAAGTACAAAACCCACACGAAGTGGGGCTGGCTATGATGGGCGGCCAACTTGTATTAGCAGCACATGGACCACTGTTCAATGGGCCATGTATTGCTAATCCAATATGGCCTACTATCATAACCAGCTTTTTACTTGTTTAAGTTTATTTCTGTGTGACCAAGGCATCAAATGCATGCTGAAAATTTAAAAAATGTGCAGTTCTTTTTTATGTCTTTGAGGCTGTTTATCCACATATCAGGAGGCATTTTTTAATCTTGTTTACTCTTCGCTGAAAATTAATGGATACGATATTTGGTACTCGACAGAACACTGTCATCAAACCAAACCAATCTGAAATCACTGTGTTTTTGTATCCAGGTTTGGTAAAGCTAAAGCTACTGATACCAAGTGTATCGGCTAAGGTGCGACTTCACCATCTATCAATTACCGTCAATTAAAAGTTGAATTACCGGACTTTTACTCCTCGTTTTGCATTAATGCCACCAATACGTCACAATACCAAATGCTCCTTCACCCAGGTGCATGGTCAAACGGATTCCTTGTTATGCCACATACTGGTAAACGTAACAATGGCACTAATACTTCACTGAAACAAAAACAGTTGCTACAAGCCCATCAGTACAAACAAGTGCAGCAACAACAACCACAGCAACAACAACAACAGCTAACAATAAATCAAACAGAACAGCAGTCTTCCTCAGTGAAGGACCAAGAACAACAGTTGGAACCCCCTATACGTCCTGAAGATTCTGCATCCAATCCCAGGCTTGGATCCTGCCGTATTCCTCCCTTTCTTCTGAAACCAACGAACCCATCGCCAACTGGATTTAAAGTGTCCTCTTAGCGATTCTTCACCTCAACATATTGATAATTCTGATAAGGAGGACGTCAACAGTTATTGCTTTTAATGTACCACCACCTTCTGAATCTATTTTGTCATTATTTTCATTGAACGCCAAAGATTTTTGCAACAAGTTCAATTAACTTCACAGTATTGTTAGTTTGGATGATCCAGATATGATCAGCGTCACTAAAACGTTTGATTCCTTACGTGATAGTGACCACTCCTATTGTCCAAGCTATTCAATTTTTCATCATGTTTGTGAAGTTTGTAAAAGTGGTGGGATTGTTATGTACGTCAATGGGCATCTGTCATGTCAAGTTATTACGTCTGTTGCTAAGAGTCGTAAGCCATGACTTGTTGAGTTTCATCATGCAACTCGTTGCCTGTACAAATTGTTCGTATGTACCAAAATCCTGGTAAAATTACTCCTGCCATTATGAACGATTGCATAAAAGGGACAAAGTCAAGGTTTCCCCAACGACAAGCTATTCCTCCGAAAGGCTAACCCATTTTTTTTTGCCTAACTTGTTGGTGGGGGACTTTGTTGGGAGTGATCCAAGGGTGTAGAATAAATCAAATGATTTAGAATGATGGGGGAGGTTTTGGCAGCTTTTCCTATTTTTATGAAATGTCATAGCTTGTCGGTGGTGGACGTTGGTGGGGATAACCCAATATTGAAAACAAGTCCGAATGACGGGAGCGACCCCAACATTATGTGCCATTTTTAAAAACTGGCATAGCTTGTCAGCGGTGGACCATGATGGGACTGATTGATACCATTTGTGATAGGCTACATGATGATCCGGCCTCGCTCAAGCTGCCACACTCACTGCGGCTATACACTTAACATCAGAAACCGCATCTAAGCACACAACCACAACAAATAAAACAGAGGGTTTGATTATCGAGGGTGGTACCAATATTCCGTCCCGTTTTCTAACGTAGCATAGCTTGTTATCGGTGCAACTTGATGGGATCGAATCAAGAAAGAAAACAGGTCTTAATGTCGGGTAAGTCCAGACATTCTGTACCATTTTCTAATAGTGGCTTAGCCTGTTGGTGGTCAAACTTGACAGGAACGATCAAGGATGGCCTAGAATGACAGTGGTCTAGCTTGTTGTTAAGAAGTTTGTAGTGGTGAACCTTGTCACTGCTCTTCCAACAGAGTTGGGATGGCTTGTCGGTGGTGAAACTTGTCACGCTACCTCATAGAATCTCCAAAAATCAGTGTTAGAGATTTTAACTTTCCTAAAATTAATTGGGAGTTACATTTGTTCACTCAAGTCTAATGACTTACCATCTAAACTCTATTGTCAGCCACGAATAATAATTACCCTTCCCAAATTGTTACTTTTCCGAACAGAGTTAGACCAGGACAAGTTCCTAGCCTACTTGATCTCATCCTTCTGCATGATGAGCTTTTGGTTCAATCCATTGATTCTTTACCTGCCATTGGAAAAAGCTGAACCCTTTATCCATTTTTTCTACTTTCTTTCCTACTCATTTGAAATACAATGTCAATACTAAATTTGATTTTCACGAAGCTGATTTTCATCTGATCAACAGTATCATTGATTCTTTCGACTGGCTGGAAGAATTTTAAAATCTTTCATGTCATCATCAATCCTGTGTTGCATTGCTTTCTTTTAACTATTTTTACAACGTCATTCCTAAAATTTAACCGTTTATCAACACTTGCAAACTTGTACCATGGTTCACTAAAGAAATTAAGAAACTTATTGATGAAAAAATACGCAAGTGAGGTAAATATAAAGCGGATCCTTCTGACATTAACTTTCGAAGTGATGAACTTGTTACAACTTTTTAACAGTCACTGTTCGTAAAATAAAGTCTGATTATGAGCGTGTTCTTGGGCTTGAACGCCAATCTCTGCCAAAACAGCTTTTCACTTATGGCGGAGCGAGCTAGGCGTAGCCTATAACGGACACCAAATTTCAAATGTTGGTTGCTTGGTTGGTTAGTCCGTTGGTTGCACTTTTGTAGTCTGGGTAAAGCCCAAACAAAAGGTCGGATTGGAATGAAATTTGGTATATCGCTTGATACCCCCAGAAGTATTGCTGAGCCGAAATTTGCCATAAATCAAACAGTTATTCCGGAAGAAATTACAAATTTTCGAAATAATTTCTAACACTCACCATTGTAAATTTAGAATCTTGAAGAGTTAACGAATTCCGACGAAGCATATACCATGCTGGTGGTAGTCAAGTTAATTTTAAAAAACACGGCAAATTAAATTTTGGTTGCTTCTTTCTAGCTGATAACCTTTTTCGACATAACTCTAACGTAACTCTAATAATATTTGATTGTCGCATTTTAACCACTACTGGAACATCGCAACTACAAAAAAACAAAAGGATTCCGTTAACGATACACCTTAGCATCGTTTGAAAAAAGAATGCTTGGAGGGATGATCTTCAGCACGGCGACGAAACTAGCATTTACACTAGCGATGGGAATCCCGAATATGAAACCTAAATCATCGTATCACGGCAAAGCGATACATTTAAAACTAAACTATACCAGAGACTACGTGTTTACACAACAGCACGATACAACAACATGCCTGCGTCTAATAGTTTTAAAGATTCCTCGTTTCCACGACAATGTGTCGTCTTGAAACCTAGGTTCGTTAATGAATAGAGCTAATCTTAAACACAGCGGCTACTTACGAAATAAAAATGACAACTAAAAATTAGGCCTAAAGGGTAAAGTAGGCCTAAGAGCTAAGAGCTAAAACTTTTTGACCTACAATATTGTGATCATTACTGGTAGATTATAATATGGTTTTTAGATCGATGTAATGAGAATTTATTCACCTTTTCCACCACTTGATTCAAGCACAATCAGTTGTTTCACTAAATTTTCTGAGATATTCCGATCTCCTCTTCCGAGTGTGTACCAGCGTCGATACTCAAAATCTACACGTCGTCTTGGGTTTTTTAAAATGGTGTCACGTGCGCAGACCACTGAACTTTATATTCTGGCTCGCTGCTTGCACTCATCTTCCAGTTTCTTGGCCAGTCTCGGATGCACCAAACTATAGATGTCAGTGTATTTGGTCCCGTTTGGTTCATAAGAGCACTTGCCGACGTGTTAGCTTGGTTATTGCCAGTGATCCTAGTGCTCTAAGGTGGGCTTCGTTATAGGTGTTGGACTTTAGCAATATTGATGTCTTTTCCCATGTGATGGAGTGCTGGTATTTTCGGTGGTGTTGTGCTATTCCATTTAGTTTTACACCAAACGGGACCAACATACACTGATATCGATAGTTTGGTGCATACGAGGCTGGCCAAGAAAGTGGAAGACGAGTGGAAGCAGCGAGCCACACTGGAATATAAAGATCAGTGGTCTGCGCATGAGACGCCATTTTTAAAAACCCAAGAAGACATGTAGATTTTGAGTATCGATGCTGGTAAACACTTGGAAGAAGGAGATCGGAATATCTCCGAAATTTTAGTGAAACAACTGACTGTGCTTCAAGTGGTGGAAAAAGGGTATAAATTCTCATGTCAATGAATTTCCACTGTAGTAGGCGGTTGCCAATTTTCAAGATCGACGTAGCTGTGAGTGATAGAGGTGTGTACCTAAATATTTTCGTTTCTGTTGTGAAGTATTAGACCTTTATAAATAAATTAACAAATAAAATAATCAAAAGATTCAGCACGTTGGCAATGCTGCCGCTGGTCTAATACTTAAGGAAAATAAAAGACATAATATTAATAATTATAAATAATATTAAGGAAAATTGGAATTTAATATTATGTCTTATTTTCCTTAAGTATTAGACCAACGGCAGCATTGCCAACCTGCTGTATCGTTTGATTATTGTTACAAACTATTGCTCTGGTGATTGTTTGGCTTACGGTTAAATGCTTTATTATTAACATTTGTAATCCCTAGGGAAGTCACTTTGCACAGCAGTAATTAGTGTTGTAATCAATGTCAAAATTATTAGAGGCTTTTAGATAAAACCAGAGTGCACGTACAGGGCACAGCGCACGTTCTTGGTCATTGCCGAGTATGCGGGAAAGAGATGGGATGATGAATGGGCGAGTTCGTTCCTCAGGCTTCTGTGTTTTGGCTTGAAAGGAGGCTCGTGGAGTGAGGGTGACAACGGCGAAGTCTTCTAGGAAAAATCAGTTCGATGCTGTGGCAGAAAGGTCTTGTAGTTCGCTGCATCGTAGAGCAGCTGCCAGGGTGATGAGGAAGACCATCTTCCTGGTAACGTGTTTTAGGTGACTGGAATCCATGGGTTCATAAAGCGGAGCAAGGAGTGCAACGAGGAAAATGTAAAGGTCCCAGTCCGCTAATTGTTTCGATTCTCGCGGTCTGTCGAGCTGAAAGGAGTGAACAAGGAAATCAATACGAAAGTCTTCAAGAACGTGGGAATGTCCGGCTGCACGAAAAACTGCGTTTAGGGCGGATCGTGGAGCCCTAAAGACCGCTTTTGAGTAAGCATGTGAAGAAGCGGAGAAGTTGGGCAGTAGGGGGGTGGACAGGATCAACTTGTTCCTGGAGACACCAATGAAACCATCGTTCCCAATGGTTGTCATAGAGTTTGTTGGTTGACGTTCGGACAGTTCGTGATGCGGTGGGCCTCTTCTTCAAAAACTCCTGCTGTTCAGAGGAGTCGGATGATAACATCCACCCGTGAAGTCGTAGTGCCTCTGGATTCAGGTGAAGGACTGTTCCACAGCGTTGTGTTAGCTAGTCCTTGCGGAGTGGGAGTAAGGCGAGGTGTGTCGATGAGTAGGTCGAGGAGTGCTGGGAACCATGCTGTGGACGGCCAGTCTGGTGTCATGAGGAGCAATCGTCCCTTGGTCTGTGCAATCTTGCGAAGAACCAGGGGTAGAAGGCGTGGTGGTGGGAAGGCGTAGGCATACAGGTGGTTCCAGTCCAGTGTTAGGGCGTCCACTGCCCAAGCCCGAACGTCCAGGAGAGGACTGACGAAGTAGTGAAGTCTGGCATTAAGCCTCGTGGCAAATAGGTCTAGCACTGGTCGACCCCAAAGCAAGAAGAGGTCGTTGCAAATCGAGGAGTGCAGAGTCCATTCGCTGGGTGATGGGACACAGCGGGAAAGGGAATCGGCAATGACATTCAGGTTGCCGGGAATATGTAGTGGGAGTAAGAAAACGTGATGTTGAATGCACAGCTGAAAATATTGGACGTAATGTGGTGGAGGGACAAGGATCGTGTCCCGTCCCCTTTCCGGAGGTAGGCTATAGCGGTAGTGTTGTCCACATGTACTTGGACTACCAGTCCCGCAAGGTGGGTCTGGAAGGGTTGTAAGCTGAGGAGGACTGCACGAAGTTCCAGTAGATTGATGTGTTCGGAGTGGTTGGGATCACAATTGCCGGAGATCGACCTGTTGTTGACATGGGCCCCCCCATCCCGTCAGGGATCTGTTTGTGAACTTGTGGTAGCGGCTCGTGGAGTGTGACTGAAGCGGTCAGGTTGGTAACATCCAGCCAACAGTTTAGTGTTGAAAATGGGAAGGACAGATTGAGTCGTAGGGCTGGAAGGCTGACGGCCTGTTGTGGATTGCCCCATTCGGCAGTCCGGAAGTGATGCAGAGGTCTGGCCATCCATCGCCCGTAAGGAACAAGGTCTGCAAAAGAATCCAAAGTGCCAATTGTCGAGGCCAAGTCGGGGAAGTCGTATTGCGGAAGACGGAGACAGGCCCGGGCCGTAGCCAGATGGTTTTCAATCCGTTCTGGGGATGGCAATACTGTGGAGTGGACTAGGTCGAAGAATACTCTGAGGAAGGTGAAGGATTGGGCAGGGTGAAAGCGAGACTTCGGCAGGTTGATACTCAGTCCTAGTCGTCTTAAAAGAGACAAGACGGAGACGAGGTTGTTGATGAGGATTGACGGATTGTGTTGAGGTAGGAGGCAGTAGCCTGAGGATGGATGCGGATGCCTTACTGATGGAGGTGAGCCAATACTGGCCGCAATACAAGACTGAAAATTCGTGATGCAGCGTTGAGACCAAACGGGAGGCAAAGGAACTCGTATACTGCTCCTTCGTGAAGAAAGCGAAATAGGTGCTGGACAGAGGCATGAAGCGGAATGTGAAGATATGCGTCCGCTAGATCTGAAGAAATTGTCCAATCCATGGGTTGAAGAGAGTTGCGGATTGAAGATGTCGTTTCTATCTGAAAATGGGGATTGTGAATAAAATGGTTGAGAGGCTGGAGATTGAAAATGTGGCAGGATCCTCCCGTTTTTCTGGGACAAAGAAAGATGCTGCTGTAAAAACCTGTCCGGAGTGGTTCGCATACTTTGCGGATTGCTTCTTTCTAAAGAAAGTGAGGAAATTTCTACGCGTAGTAGAGTGGATGGTGGTTTTTCGAAGTCCCATGGTGGTTGGCGGAGTGGCAAAGCACTGGAAAACCTTGGCTTGAAGCCATCCTGAATTATTGAAAGAATCACTGAGTCGGAAGTAATGGATTATCATTCTTTGGCATGAAACCGTAGCCTGCCCCCTACAGCTCGTAGGGGTGGGAAACTGCCAATACACTGATCTTCCTTTTGACCTTGGTTGAGGGGGGGGGGAGACGACGGCGGCGTCGGTCCGGAGTGGAGGATTGGCCCATGGAATGTCCCTGCCTGCGGGACTGGGCGCGGTTTGGAAAGAGCGAAGTGAAATTGAGGAAGTGGTGGCGGGGCACTGTCCTTGGCCGTTTTTGATGTTCCCCAATCCTCTGCGGATGTTTCGGTACAAGAGGGAGGAGTGGGATAGTGCCATCTGGACTGGCGCTTTTGTTGTCGCGGCTTGCGAGAGATGTCCAAATGAGGAGCGACTTTTGGAATAAGACCGCGGAATAAGGTATCGGATTCGTGTATTGGCCGATTCTGCAAACTTTGATGCATTGAGTCATGGATATTTGTTGCTGTGTTGAGAGCAATTTCTCGGAGTAGGAGTGTTGAATTGAACAAAGCTCTAGTAAACCAGTTCATGGCATGGTATGTGGCAAAACAGCTTTTGCGAAACACTTGATTGATCAGGAAGGTTAACTGGAGGGTGTCGTCAGGGGCGGATCAGAGTATAGCCGTTCACGAAGTGCGTTGGCGGCCATGCTAAGGACGTCAGCTTGAGAAGCGGCACGTAGACATAGGCGGAGTAGGCGGTCGTTGTCACGGAGTACATAGACAGGAACAGAAGCCCGCCATGTAGAAACAAGGCAGATCCAAAGTCCATCTTGGCATCCGCCGTTAAGAACTCGGACTGGGGGTAGGGGTAGAAATTGCGAGGATTTGTGGTTCCATCACCGATTGGGCAAAAGAAGAAATTCTTTATCCAATTCCAGTGGCGTACCATTGCCTAGAAGAATCCCCCCAGTCCGGAGGAGTGTGGTGAGGAGTGTGGTTGATTGTCCGAGAAGAGGCAGCTGATGGGGAAACTGGACCGGACGCTAGCAGGAGCTTATGAAGAGTTGGAAGACAAGTCCAGTGGTGCGAGGCGAAGTGCGGAAGTGGAGGCTGCTTTGGCAGCCGCTTTCCTTGCCTGAGTTGTAATTCCAAGCGCACATATCGTTCCTTCATTCGAGCGAGTTCCTCTTCGAGGACCCGGAGATCTCGAGACAGAGTAGGCTGGCTGTACAGGGGATCGGAGATGTGGCCGCCTAGCCGGAGGCCGGAGGTGGCAAGGACTGTTCAGTTAGTAAGGGATTCATCTGGAAGAGTGGGGGCTCTAAAGAATCCTGTTCCGTAGTAAGTTCCAAAATTTCCACGGTCCCTATGCTAGGCACGTCATGTGGGACTGGAGAAGCGGACTGAGGCGAGCGGATTCACGGTTCCCTTGAAGTGCCTTTAGTCTGCGGCATCGCAAGCGGAGTGCGGATTGAGGAGTAGGAAGCAGAGTGGTCCAAGCGTAGCAGACAAACAGCGATGACGAAGCGTAGAGAAGAAAAGATGAGCTACAAGCTCCGTTCGAGTTTACATATACTGGCGGCTGTGCGATGAGATGCACAGTGGGTAGCGACGCAGTAGGATATCTTCGAATTAAAATCTCTAAATCAAACAGCATTAGGAAAAAGATAATGCTTAAATAAGGTAATATATTTTCAACTGGCAACCAGAAACCAGTCAATGATGAATACGTAGACTCTGCGTTTACAGTAATGAACCTTTCTGCCTTCATACCTAACACAATTAGCTGTGACTTGCGAAGATTAAGAAAAATGGCTAGAAGCAGTTCATTCAGAATAGGGAAGTCATATGCCAATGGCTCCTGGGTGTTGGGCGAACAACGACCAGAAGTATCAATGGTTGATCGTAGGTGAGTGTTCTGTGTGAACAGGAATATCCTAGGGACAGTATACAGACACAAGGCACGATTAGTAGCGAAAGGATTTACACAACAGCGCTACTTAGAATCGTATTTTGAAACTTACAGTCCGACTGTCAGACTATCCACAATTCTACTAATTTTAAGTCTGGCCGTGCAAAAGGGTTGGCACGTGGACCAGTTCGACGTGAACACAGTATTCTTGAATGTACGCTTGGACACCTTTGTTAACATGCATCAACAAGCGGGCTTCGAACATTCTGGTGAAGAAGAAAAGATATGCCGCCTTATCAAAATCATATGTAGACTAAAACTGAGATGCTGGTACAACAGACCATGGCATGAAAAGATGTTTGTCAGACGAGTGTGTCCATTGGATACAAATTGGGTCATCAATCCGAATCATCACGATCTATGTTGATGATTTGGCATGTGTCTCTCAAGATAGTTTCAGCGTTTGAAATTAAGAAGTGTATCACAAAGTGATCTTGATATAAAATATCTAGGACCGTTAAATTTTCTATTAGACATCCAATTTGAAAGCTATTTAGATGGTTCACTTGAACTTCAAAAAACATACATCGACAATATACTGAAAAAGTTCAATACGGAGAAATGCAAGATGGTGGGCACTTCCCTGGCACCATACACTCATTTGTTAAAAATGTAGATTCTTTTACAAGAATAAGAAGAGATGAAATTGGTGTCATATACACAACTTGTATGAATTTTATCTTACGTGGCTTTGGCAACCAGGCCAGACATCGCTTACACAGTAAATGCATTTTCTGTACATTCAGTTATTCCAAGCCCTGTGCACTGGACCATTGCAAAATGAATTCTACATTACCTTAGAGGAACAAAGAACCTACACCTTGAGTATAAGAAGAGTACCGAAGGTTTCTGAGTTCATACCAATGCTATTCATGCGGACGACCCAAACGACCGAAGATCAACTAGTGGTGTATACGTTTATTACGGTGGTACACCGGCATTGTGGCGTGCTACTAAACTTAAATCTGTTTCCCTAAGCACATGCAAATTCGAGTATAGAGGGTTATGCTTGGGGTCAAAGAGAGATTTTCTGGATGCGTACACTTTTACAAGAAATTGGTGAAGATCCAGCACCAGTGGAAACTACAGATGTTTACTGTGATTCACAAGTGGCAATTACACGCGCAAACTCCCAAATCGAGCGATAATGTACAAAACATTTTGACATCTTATACCACTATGTATGTGAGAATATCAGATCCAAGGACATTCATCTTGTAGTTGTGTCAACAGAAGACAGTTGGGTTGATATACTGAACAAAGGACTGAGTGTGTGTCGCAATGCGTTTTTACGAAAATTTTTTGTCTATTTCAGGACCAACATATTTTGAAAATCATCTTTACGAAAGACTGGTTTTCGAGGGGAAGTTAGTTGGAATGAAAAACAACCGTTGCAAGTCAAAAAAGACTTGTTGCTTATTAGTAAAAGAATTATTACAATAAAGAGCTTACACAGTTTGTATTATATATTATTATCACGAACGCTCTAATGTTTACTGTGCTGAGCTGTTACGAGATACACTCTAGCTCTACTTTTCGTTGTGAATGGGTGTTTAGCCACGTTGGACTTCACCTTGGTAATGTTTGAAATGGTATTCTACTAATGACTCTCTCTCTTACTTCTATTAATTACTCTGCGATAGTCTCTAGTTATTAATCCAATACACAGTGCTCATCTTTTATCTCAACAGCCCCAGGTGGTATAACTAAATTATCACACAGTCCCAAACTTTATAAAATGGGAAACTAAATTGTTGGTGGTAAATGGAAAGTTTGCTTTCGTAGCTGTGTTGTTTACGCAAACATTATGTCACCGTGTTTGCATAATTTTGTATTGTTGCAGTTAGGTTTGTGGCCGACACCATTTGAGCGAGAGGTGTTTTGTGTCTTGAGGGTGAGATTATCTTTAAACAAAAGGTGTAGAAAAAGTCTTTTTTATTCAGCAGACTGATGCCTATTATCGTGTTGCACATCACGAAAACTTCATGTAAAAATGATGTCGTTCACCTTACAGTCACGTCATGTGACATCACCCTAACTTTACTGTGCATGGCATCCATTAGTGTAGCGATATGAATAACAGGCACTGTAACGTGTGGTGACATGGGATATAGCGCTGCTCATTTTAGCATTGTGAAAGTTAGGAACCATGCCATAACTATCTGGACACATGCTAGTGTGACACGCCAAGTTGGGCAACAAACATCACAACAAACATCACATCAATTCAATTGTCGAGGTTGTAAACCATTGTAGCGCGACGCCATAGCATCAGTGTCTTATATCCCGAAGCATAGTTGGGCACATTTCAGGTACTTGGGGAAAAATAATAATGCTGTACAAGAGCTGAAATTGTGTTGACATCGAGAGCAATGACCCACCTGACAAAAATTAACTCGTGTAGGAATGCCAGCTAGGCTGCTTTCAATGCAAAATCTGACCCCAATAACGTTGTAAATGTGTTACTACTATCTAGCTAGCTTACTAGCTGATTCGCTCATTCCCATGTTAAATACCATAGGGTGATTATTCATCGCTACCGAGATAACGGGAAGGCTTCCAGCTATGAAATTGGACGAATGGGTGCAGTACAATACGATCTGCGTACCTTTTGTGGTTTGGAGCCTGGGGTGTAACGGAGATAGCGTGGGAGGGCGCAAGTACGAAAATATTGTTATAACCATTGTTAGTATTGTCGGCATCGTCTCTCACTGAACGGCCAAAGTTCGGACAATGAGAACGTGTATACTGATGTGCGTGCCTAGACACACACTAGAGTATCACTATAAATTTAAACAACGTTGCACAGAAATTGTATTCACAACGTCCAATTCATGAAAAATAATCCAACTGTAAAAACAAAGCAAAATAAACAAAGCAAAAAATAGGTAAAGAGACCACCAAGTTGAGAATGCTTCGGACCTTTAAAGGAGTGATATCAACACACCAAAACTAACTAAATAAAACAAATTACAACAAAATTAAAACCAAACCAAAAACCTATAAATAGGTGACTGAGTTGAGAATGTTTCAGCTTATAGGAAAAAGGTAGTAGCAAATTGTTGAAAGCCAATTTCTTGTGAAGTGGTACTTTATTACACATCTGCACGGTAGTAGAGTTGGGTCACAACACAAATTAAAAAAAAGGAAATGATATCATATCAAACGCCAAAACTGGTAGAAGGGGCCACCAAGTTGAGTGATTCTGCCCTTCAAAGGAGTGATATCAACACACCAAAACATTCACGAACTTAATCGCACCGAATAATACTTTGAATGTTAAATGAAAACTTGAACATTGCTACCAAAAGTAGCAATGTTCTAGTTTTCATATAACCTTCAAACTATTAAGTGGTGCAATTAACTTGGCAAATGTTTTGGTGTGTTGGTATCACTCCATTTGCCTCAAACTAAATGGGAGAATGGGACTGGCACCTCCAACTCATCCATGGAGCAAGCATTTCTTGATTTTTTCACCAGCCGTAACTAAGCTCAACTTGTCCAAGAACCCACCAGACACAGAGGTAATCAAACTCCAAGACTGCTTGACCTCGTCTTGACTACACAAACTGACAACCCCACACGCACACACCATGTCACTGTTAGTGAATTTCTGGGTCACAGCGACCATTGCTGGGTCAACATTTTTATGCAGTCAACCCCCACCAAGCGCCTAACTACACCACCCAAGCTAAACTACAAAAAAGGTAACTTCGCAAGAATGCGCCATGATCTCCTACAAGCCAACCTTACGGTCAAATCCACTGTTGAGCAAAACACCCCAGCTGTCAACCTTAAAGGGAAAAAATCGCAAACCCACCCATGGGTAAACAAAGATATCAAGACTGCTATCAACAACAAGCGCACTCTTTTGGACCACTTCAAGCGCTCTGGAAATGGGGACTACCGTGATAACTACAATGTAGCCCGTAACCAAACTACAAAGGCCTTAAAGTCAGCCAGGGCAACTTACCAAAGAAAAATCACAGATGCTGCAAAACACAGCCCGAAACAGTTTTGGTCCTTCGTTAACCGATCCAAGAAACAATCGTGCTCTGTCAGGGATTTACAAGGACCCACCAAAATTGCCAGTGATTCGAAACTTAAAACCGAGCTGATGAATTCTTATTTCGTATCCGTCTACACCACGAACCCAATTCCCTTCACCCTTCCAACACCGCCAGACGACTTACCCAGTCTAAATGACATATTATCAGTGAAAATGACATCAATAACTTCTTTCAAAACCTCAAGATTGATTCAGCACCAGGACCAGATGGGCTTCCTCCTCTGATCCTTAAAGAGCTCGAAGACGTCATCAAAATTCCAGGTCTTTTAATTTTTCAGAAACGCATCAATGAAGGCAAACTACCATCCGGTTGGAAACAGGCCTTCATCACTCCTATATATAAATCCGGATCCAGAAGCAACCCTGCAAACTACCGCCCAATCAGCCTGACCAGTATCCTCTGCAAAGGACTGGAAAAAATCCTTTGCAAACATATACTTGATCACCTGCCTAATAAGAAGCTCCTTCACCTTAACCAGTATGGCGGATTCTACTGTACACAATCTCGTGCACTTTCTTGACCGAGTGACGGAATGGGTCGACGAGCATCTACCAGTTGCAGCAGCCTACTTTGACCTAGCCAAGGCTTTTGATACTATTCCTCATGACCTACTGATCGATAAAGTCGCCAAAAAATACATCCGGGGCAAAACCATCCAGTGGATTGCAGATTTCTTAACAGGAAGACAGCAATGCACCGTAATTAATGGCTTCATTTCCTCGTCCCACAAGGTAGAGAGCAGAACTATTCAAGGATCAGTCTTTGGCCCATTACTTTTCATTATTTTTATCGATGACGTTTCTGAAGTAGTGAAAAGCAACCACTGTGTTTTCCTAGATGACACTAAAATTTTCTCGGCAGTTACCAACCATGACCAAATAAACCTTTTGCAAAACGACATCCACAATTTCGCAAGCTGGGTTAACAGGATGAAAATGTCTCTGAATGAAGCCAAGTGTGCCATTGTCCCATTTGGTTCCGATTGCTTAATCAACTTCTCCGTGTCACCAAGTGCTTCCCCCATCGCAATAAGCAACAGCCAAAAAGACCTTGGGATCATCGTTGACTCCCAGCTCTCATTCTCAACGCACATCAACTACGTGGTCTCCAAAGCATACAAGGCACTGGCAATCATTAAAAGAAATTTCCAGTTCCCCAATAGAATAACCTACCTCCAGCTCTACTGCGCACTTGTACGTACTCATCTGGAATACAGCAACCAAGCCTGGTGGATTAAATATGAGGGTGATGCAGACAAAATCGAAAGGGTACAACGACGTGCTACCAAAGTCGTCAACGGACTCCACGACTTACCTTACACAGAGCGCCTGAAGGTATTACGACTACCAACTCTGCTTTACAGGAGATCAAGAGGGGACTTGATCTTTACGTATAAGTGCTTACGTGATTCAAGCAACATCGCAGCAACCTGGTTCACACTCAGTGAGGGCCAACCCACCAGGAACAACGGGAAAAAACTTTTCCAACGGCGATGTAACTCACGGGTGCGCCAACTCTCCCTACCATTCCGGGTTTGTTCCCTATGGAACAGACTCCCCGCTGATGTTGTACGGGCACCTTCTGTCCTGTGCTTCAAAAGACGCCTAGACGCCTACTTGCCTGGTGTCTTAGACCCGTACCACTACAAGAACTGGTAAACTCCTTCCCAGCGCCAAAAGCTATTGAGCTTCCTGTTGGTGTGATTCAAGTTCAAGTTCAAGTCCTTTGAAGGGCCGAACCATTCGGAACTTGGCGGCCCCTTTTATCAGTTTTGGTTTTTGATATGCTATTGATATAACATAAAAAATAGTCAAGATATTAGCTATCTCCCCTAATCAACTCTCGATATTACATAACAAAAAAAAAATTACGCTCTCCCGTAGCCAACTCTTGACCTTTACGATAATTAAGCTCAAGGTCTTTTTTAAATAACTCTTTCAAACTTTGATTTGAAAAGCTGGATATTAATTAGTAGCTTCGGCCATTTCTAGTTTTGTTTTGCGGTAATGGTATTCAACAAGTAATTATTATTTATTTCAATGTCGCTACCTATCACAAAAACCTCGCTCGGCCCGTTTATCGAACTTGCCTTCGTCGTTTAGGAATGCCACTGCGTAATGTCATTTAGTAATGTCGTTCAGTAATGTCATTTAGCAATGTCACATAAGTAACATCGTTTTGTGGTTGCCATATTGCATACCTCCAAGGATGGCAATAATACGTCCGGTTGGATGGTCAAGAAACCATGACAGAACATATTATGAAATGATTTGATGTAGTTTGATTATCAGCATTAAGAGTGATAATTTCTATTGCTTACCTTCCTGTCCATGGTCGTCATCATCATCATCATCATCATTAGAAGTATAATCGTCATTATCGTCAACAACATTCTGATGTGGCCCTTCGACTGGAGTGACGGCAAATACAACTGCAAAAAACAAAAAAGAGAGCGCAGTTAACATTGCATGGCACTACCATCCAACAAGCCAAAACACACAAGTGCTTTACCATGAAATCTTAGCAAATTCACCTATACGTAGAATCATGTATGGGATTTCTGTAATTTATAAGTTGCCGGGGGGGGGGAGGTAAAATGAAAAGGGGACATGTATATTTTTAATGAACTGATCAGCAAGGAAGGCGGTAAGGAAAGGTATGGGTGGAAGGGCATGCAAAAACTCCAAAATACCAGTATTACCAGGTTGATTTTGGTTTCTATTGACTTCTGATAATATACGCTACCTAATTTAAAGCATTCTCCTTCTCACAATGCTGTTTGATTAGAGAAAATAATCCTAAGTATCCAACCGCGTCGCTACCCACTACGTATCCTACTGTGCAGCCTCCATCGTATATAAACTCGAATGGAGCGGTCCGGCTCATCTTTTCGATCCTCTATTGTACCCTGATGGAGACAAGAGGGTAGGAGGGTGGGACTAAAGTAATGCATACTTTCAGAAGGCAATAGAAACCAAAATCAGCCAGGTAATACTGGTATTTTGGAGTTTCTAGTTGCCGATTAAAATAAATTACCTAATTTAAAGCAGTCCACAGACTTTGTTAAGGCCGGGGGCGCCATTAGATCAAAGCCCCCTAGGGTAGCGAGCGGTTCCCCGCACAGAACAGGCCAGGAGTATGAGGGGATTACAGAACATGATGGGCTGCAACGAAGGGGCCAATGCGGGATAGTCCTTCAGCGTGACGAAACATATCTCAAATGTAATGAGAAGTAAAAACCGAAGGGCTGCACCAGGATGCAGCCTCAATAATTTCTGACACAGGAACATTGCTAAAATGTGCCCAGGAAGTAGAAATTACTCGAAGCTCATGAGCGGTAACTCGAATGCCCTGATTCGCACAACTGATGTTGAGAGTGTCGTAGGCTTGTACGATGACAGTTTTTAACCAAATCATGCGAGTCGAAGTTTCGCCAACTTTGTTTGTGAAAGGCAGAAATAACTGAGTTCGTCCACAGCGGATTGGTTTGGAAGCTTTGAGATAAAAGTGGAGGGCATGGACTGGACACAGAGCTCTTTCTTGGTCGTCGCCGACGATATTTGTCAGAGAGGGGATGATGAACGGTCTAGTTCTTTCCTCAGGTTTTTGAGTTTTAGCACGAAAGGATGGTCAAGGGGTTAGTGTGACTCCCGTATATTTGTCCAAGAAAAATCAATCTGCTGCAGTGGCGGAGAGTGCCTGAATTTCCCCACAACGAAGACAGGCAGTGAGGGCAATCAAGAAGACAGTCTTGCGAGTAAGGTGGCTAAGTTGACAGGAGGACAGTGGGATCATAGGGAGCGGAGAGGAAAGTGGATAGGACAATGGAGAGGTCCCAACCCGAAAATTGCTTTCATACTCGGGGACGATCATTCTTGAAGGAGCTTATGAGGGCTGAAATGCAAAAATCGTTGAGGAGCACAATGCTTCTAGCAGCCATAAAAAAGGCGTTGAGAGCGAAGCGGTAGACGTGGATCGTGGAACCACGCAATCCGCTGTCGAAAAGAGATGTTAGAAATCGGAGGAGCTCTGGAATAGGGGGACTGACTGGATCAACTTGTTCAGAGATACACCAACGAAACCATAGTTGCTAGTGGCTGTCGTAAATCTTGTTGGTTGATGCACGGACAGCGCGTGAAGCGATGCAGGAGGCCTCGTCTGCATAAGCTCTCGACGCTTCGAGGAGTGGGACGATTGTAGCCACCCGTGAAGTCGCAGCGCCTGTGGGTGGGGGTGGAGGATCGAGCCATTGTTCTGGGTGAGCAACTCCGGGCGGATCGGGATGAGGCGGGGAGCATCGATGAGCAGGTCGAGAAGCGCCGGGAACCACGCTGCTGCTGGCCAATCCAGAGCGATTAAAAGATAGTGACCCTGTGTTGACACAATCTTGCGGAGGACCAGGGGCAAGAGTTTCGGAGGGGGAAAAGGTGTAGGAGAACATGTGATTCCAGTTGAGGGTGAGGGCATCTACTGCCCAAGCCCGAGGATCCAGAATAGGGCTGTCGAACTGGAGAAGTCTGGCATTGAACCTCGTAGCAAACAGGTCTAGCATGGGGTGACACCACAACTGAAAGAGAGTGGAGCAGATTGATGCATGCAAGGTCCATTCGCTAGATGGAGGAGCAGTCCTGAAGAGGGAGTCGGCAATAATGTTCCGTTTCCCTGGGATGTGGAATGGGAGGAGCGCGATTTATCGGAGGACACGTAGCTGAAAGATTTCGGATGTAAGGCAATTAAGGGAGCGGGATCGTGTTCCTCCACCCTTCCGCAGGTACGCCATGGCTGTGGTGTTGTCCAGGTGAACTTGAACAATCCTTCCTGTAATGAAATTGCTGAAGTGATTGAGGCCGAGGAGGACCGCACGGAGATCTAGTAGAGTGATATGATCCGCTATGTTGAGGTCCCAAGTCCCTGAGGTAGTCATATTGTCGATGTGGACTCCCCAGCCAATTAGTGGGGCATCTGTAAAGAGGCAGATTTGTGGGAGCGGTTCGTGTAGGGGGATTGAAGCGGTAATGTTCAGAGTGTCTAGCCACCAATTCAGTGTTGAGAATGGAAAGGAGTGGCTTAGTGGATGCGGTGGTAGGTGAAGGGTGGAGCGAGGATCGCCCCATTCGTTTAAGCGATAAAATGCAGTGGTCGAGCCATCCACCTGACGTAGGGGACGAGGTCTGCGAAGGAATCGATAGTTCCTATAAATGAAGCGAGATCACGGAAGGTCTGTTGTGGTAGGCGGAGGAAGCAGCGGGCAGCGGAGAGATGATTCTTGATCCGCTCTGGGGATAGCATGACTGTCCCGTGGACTAGGTCGAAGAACACTCCTAGGAATATGAAGGCTTGCATTGGAAAGAGACGTGACTTAGGAACATTGATGCCGAAGCCCAGGGATCGCAAAAGAGACAAAACGGTCGGCATGTTTTTGAATAAGGCAGATCGATCTTGATGGGGTAGAAGACAGTCGTTGAGGAAGGCATGAATGCCTTGTTGGTGTAGGTGAGCACGCACTGGGCGAAGGATGATTGTAAAGATGCGAGGAGCGGTATTGAGTCCGAAAGGAAGAGAGAGAAATTCGTAGACATTGCCATCTAGGATGAAAGGGAAGAGGTGCCGGACAGAGGCATGAAGTAGGATGTGAAGATATGCATCCGCGAAATCTAAAGAAATCGTCCAGTCGAGAGGGAGAAGGGAGGTTCGAATGAATGCCGTAGTTTCCATTTGAAAGTGTGGGTTGCAGATCAATCGATTGAGAGGCCGCAGATTGAAAATAAGACGAGAACCTCCTGTTTTCTTGGGACAAAGGAAGATGCTGCTGTAAAAGTCCGGAGAGACAGGAGTGGGAACGACTCGGCTCGCGGCCTTTTGAAGGAGCGTTGAAATCTCGCTGCAAAGAGGAGCGGAAGGCAGTGATTCCATATCCCATGGTGGATTTGTTAAGGGAGGATCGTGAACGAATTTGGGGAGGAAACCGATGCGAATGATGGAGAGGATCACAGGGTCGGAGGTGATGGAGTACCAAGCTTTAGCGAAGAACCGAAGGCCTCCCCATGGCTTGAGGAGGCCAGGGAATGTCAATAAGTGGATTGTCTCTTGGGATTATGGACGAGAGAAGGCTCATTGTTGTCGTTGGTTATTAGAAGAAGATCGGCCAAGTGTGTATCCGCGGCCGCAGCCCGGGCCCTCAGAACGAAAGGGTGAACGAGAACGAGGAAGGGAAAAAGAAAGGGGTGCAGATACCTTCGAGTCTATCCTGTCCTCTTTAGGCGGATCAGGTCGATGCTGGGAATCGGATTGGGAGCGGCAAGGATGGCAAGGCCTATTAGGTCGAAGTTTCCTAGAAATGTCAAGATAGAGAGCCACTTTAGAGATCAAGCCTCGGAACAGAGATTCTGACTCGTGAATTGGCTGATTCTGTAGAATATGGCGTGTAGAGTCGTGCAAATTTGGCGCAGTATTGAGAGCAATTTCCTTGAGGAGTAGGGTGGAATTGAAGAGAGCACGAGTAAACCAATTCATGGCATGGTATGTAGCGAAGCAACTTTTCTGGAATACTTGGTTAATAAGAAAGGCAAGCTGCAGAGTGTCTGTTGGTGGAGAATCGGTGTATAATCGTTCACAAATTGTCTTAGACGGTGTGCTTAACACGTCTGCCTGTGGGGCGGCACGGAGACCAAGGCGGAGCAGGCGATCGTTGTCGCGGACCACATACACGGGGACTGAAGCACATCGAGGTAGGAACAGAGTGGAGCCAAAGTTCATTTTTGCGTCTGCAGTTAAGAATTCGGATTGAGGATAAGTATCGAAGTTTCGAGAATTGGCTGTACCTTTGCCGATGGGACGAAAAAAGAAGCTTTCTCGCCCTGGGCGCGGAGGCGGAGGATCCTTATCCAGTTCTAAAGGCGTCTTATTGCTGAGGAGCACACCACCCGTTCGGAGGAGCATTGTCAAAAGAGTGGTGGAATGTCCAAGGAAAGGCGGCTGATGATGGAGTTGATCACAAAAACCAAAGCCAAATCCAGTGGCTAGTCCACGATTCTTGGAAGGAGCATTGGAATCTGGGCTTGGCTTATACAAGAAACAGTCCGGGATTATGCCCTCGACTGTTTTCAATAGGTTTGGAAGAAGAATCTCGGAAGGATCGGGATCACCGTGAAACGGAGGATCGGGATGACCGGAGGAGGGCGAATCACGAGAAAAGTAGGAGTTATCCTCTCCATTCCGAAGGGAGTGATGATCCGCGGGGACTGGAACCAGTGTGGATTGAGAAGCTGCTGGCGGAGTAAGATCATGTCGGGAAGGAACCGGATCGCTAGGATCGGTAAGTTGTTTCTTGGGCAAGGAAGCTAGCCATGCAGACGTGAAGGAAACACAATCGAGAACAGGCGGCTGTTTCCTCTTGAAATTGCGGATGGAAGAGTCCATTAAGGCATGCACTTAAGCCGAAGAGGAAGGGCCATCAGCCTGAGGAGAAGCGGACCAAAGAGCAATGGAGGGTCGCTATGAGCATGTGGGTAAGTCCAGCAGACTGAGGAGAGAGGAAGACGCCGCCTTCTTGGCTGCCACCTTCTTAGAATTAAGTTGAAGCTTAAGGGCGGCGTAGCGTTCCTTAGTATGAAGGATCTCCTCATGAAGAAGGCGCAAATCCCGACTGGCGGAGGGCTGTTCGCACGGAATAGGTGAAGTTGTAGCCGTATCCCTAAGCGGAGGCGGAACGACGGGTTCGGAGAGAAAAGGATTGACCACTAGTTGAGTTGGGTCAAGAGAGTCCTGTTCCGCTGATAATTCAAGTACCTCCACACCAGAGGCTGAAGCTTCTAAAGTAACACGGAGAGCACTGGGCGGTCATGTGGATCTTTGGGTGTCCCCTTGATCCGCGGCATGACGGAGCGGAGCGTAGGATCGAAGCGGTGTAGGATCAAAGCAGCATAGGATCGAAGTGGAGCGACAAATAGCAACGTTCGTGACGACGGTAGAGAAGAAAAGATGAGTCGACCCGCTCCATTCGAGCTTATATACGATGGAGGCTGCGCAGTAGGATGCGCAGTGGGTAGCGACGCGGATGGACACTTCGGATTATTTTCTCTAATCAAACAGCATTATGAGAAGGAAAAGCTTTAAATTAGGTGATGTATATTTTCATCGGCAACTAGAAACATAGGTTATTTGTATCCATAATAAGACTAATCTAGCCTTAATTTAGGCCAACGATACCGGACAGCTTCAAGAGCTTCGTACAAAATAATACAAAAATAGTAGGGGAATGAGGAGAAAGGGACAAAACCACAGCGCTTAAAAACATGCTGCTAAAGCTGGGGTTACTATGCAAATGCCAAAAATTGTCACACCCACAAACAGTTGGTGCAGAAAATGATGCTGGAAAGTTCTAGAGAGTAAATGCAGAAGACGTGGTTTAAAAGTCCTAGAGAATAATTGCAGTAGACGTGGCTAAAAAATACGTCGAGAAGAACTGCAAAAGTTGTAGCTGAAATCTCCATACATACACAGATGTGGGTAAGAAGCCCTCGAAAATAAATGCAAAAGACGTCGCTAAAAATCCTTCGAAAATCCTTAAAAAATGTTCAAATGCAGAAAATATGGGTGGAAAGCCGTAGAGAAAAATGCAGAAGATACGGTTCGAAACACCTTAAGAGAAGAAATGTGGAATTTGTTCCTGAGGTGCCCGAATAGAATAAATGCAGAAGATGTGGTAAAAAAGCTGAGGAGAAAAAGGCAGAAGGTGTGACTGGAAAACCCTAGAGAATACATGGAAATAGTGCTGAAAAGTAAGGCTGTGACGGTGCCACTTTTCCCGATACCGGTTCGATACCGATGTCCATTTACCTGGTTCCGATCCCAGTACCGATACTATTGGTCATTTGCCGATACTGTGCCGATGCCAATACCAAGCCGGTGCCGATGCAGATGTCAAATGATAATTTAATAAAGAATACAGAAGGTGTTGATATATCAGTAATTTATGGTGTAACAAACGTATCACTTTTACAAAGGCATTGTTTGCTAACACATTATAGCTCAACGAGATTAAAACCTAGCAGATTATTTATTTAAAAGTTGCTTAATTTTTAGTAGTGTTGGGAACAATACGCCATATTATTAATGTACGAAAATGCCGATTCTGGAAAAAAACAAGGCGATCCCGGTACTTTTTCCGGTACTTGTTACTCCGGTGCCGGTCCGATACCAGTGGAACCTGCAGCCGGTCCCGGTACTAATATTGGTACCTGCACAGCCTTACTGAAAAGCCATAGACGAAAATATAAAAGTCGTGATTTCGTCTAGTTTGTCTATGTCCTGAATCTGGAAGAAATTCTACCATAATAGGCATGTATTCAATGGGTTACTCTAATTTAACACATCGTTTATTTCACACAACAACAATAAAAAAGCATTATTTAGTTTAATGTTATAAAGCATTTCATATAAGTTCAAATTTTGTAACAAATCGCAATTTTCAAATGGCAGACATGTCAGGTTTAGGAACATATTTAGAACATTCAGCAAGTGATTGTAGGATTCACATTAACACGGAAAAAATGGAGCAAATTACACATGCACTAGGAGGATGTGTATATGTGCTAAATATGAAGTTTACTTCTTACACAGAGCATTATGAACTATACCTACAATGAGATGCATTTATTACAATGGATTAACATTAAACACATTGGATAGGATATGTCAGCATAATGAACAAATGTAAGTATTGTATTGTAATGTATTGTATTCTATTGTAATGTAAGTATTCAGAATCTAAGAGGAATATGTTCTACACTAACAGTAGCTCTGATTTTCTTCCATTTCGTTCGCTTTTGCTTATTTCTTTTTATAATGCTTATTTTATAACATTTTTATGCGACGTAGTACCACTAAGTTACTAATCAAATTTAATTTTAATCAAATTTTCATTTTTCATTTTAATCAAATTAATCAAATTTTAATCAAAGTTAAAATCAAATCAAATCACCAGCCTCACATATGTCTGTTAACTGTAAGCAGCTAAAAGCATATTTTGTAAGGATGGCCCGATCCCGATTACAGATTAAGAGTGCCTCACCTAATTCCTTACCGACATTTGCAATATCAGTAGATATCGGGATCGGTATATAAAATACAGATAGATCGGTAATAAACCAAATTGAAGATATTTTCACTTTTCATAGACCGATTTTGATGTTTGAATAAAATCGCTTCGCTACATTTCGTCGACAGTGGAACTGATGACGCCCTAGTTATTAAATAAATACAGATACAATGTCAGACTGCCTCAGCGGGGCAATCGAACGCACAACCTTTGACATTCACATTGACATTGAAGAACACCAGCAGGAAGCTTAAGCTTTTCATGCTGGAAGGAAGTGGGTAGGGTTCACCAGTTTTTGTACACAAACTGAGGGGTGATGGTCGGTAAGAAGGTATCTAGTTTGGTTTTGAAGAGATTGGTATTTGGTGCGGTGACAATGTCCCTTGGTAGACGGTTCCAGGTGCTGCATATCCAGAAAGAAAGAGAGAGTTCACGGTTTTTGGAGGTGCAGCGTAGTTGAAAGATCTTGAGTCCGTTGTTTCTAGTTTGTGGATCGTTATTGAGGACAAATAGGGGTTTATTTGTGTTTGAGGGAGAGGGCAGGTGGTCGTAGGTAAAGATGAGATCGCCTCAGATTCTGCGGTATTCGAAGGTGGGGAGTTGGAGAGCTTTCAGGCGTTCAGTGTAGGAGAGGTCACGGATGGAATTGACTTGTTTTGTAGCTTTTCTCTGGAGTCTCTCCAGTTTGTCGCGGTCGGATTCAAATCTGATCCACCAAGCAGAATTAGCGTACTCAAGGATGCTACGAACAAGGGAGCGGTAGATCAAAAAGAATGTATGTTCGTCAAGAACAGAGAAGGAATTCCTGATGATGGCAAGCATCCGATAGCCTCGTCTGGTAATGAGGTCAATGTGTTGAGAGAAGGTGAGTTTTTGATCGATGAGCACACCAAGGTCTTTCTGGAAGTCTGCGTGTTTAACTGGGGGTCCAACGTCTTGTAGGGTATATACTAGTGTAAGGTAGTGGGATGGCCGAAGCTAAGGACAGCACACTTTGTTTCGTTGAGGTCCATGTTCATTGCCTGGACCCATTGAGTGAGTTTGTGGATGTTGGATTGAAAAGCAATGGGGTCAGCAGGGAAGATGACTGGGGTAACAAGCTTGGTGTCATCCAAGAAGATGCAGCTATTACACGTAAGGCAGCCAGGTAGGTCGTTGATGAAGATAATGAAGAGGAGGCCGGCGAGGACACTTCCCTGTGGGGCTTCACTGGTAACACTGCCGATGTTAGAAGGGTGACCATTGATGACAGTGCGTTTAGTTCTGTTAGGAAGAAATCAATAAGCCACTTTAAGAGGTGGCCAGAGATGCCTCAAGTGTTTAACTTGGTGGTAAGGATGTCATGAGGTATGGTGTCGAAGGCCTTAGCGAGGTCAAAGTAAGGGGCATTTACCTGTGATCCACCTTCGATCCATTCAGTGACAAGTTCAAGAAAGGAAATAAGGTTGTTGGTAGTGAATTTGCCGTGAAGGCCACCGTGCTGACTAGGGGTAAAGAAGTCGTTATGGTTGAGGAAGGTAATGATTTGTTTAGCGCCTATTTTTTCTATGCATTTGCAGAGGATACAGATGAGACTAATTGGTCTGTAGTTGTTCGGATTACTACGATCCCCAGCTTTATGTATTGGGGTAACATTAGCGGTGAGCCAGAGATGAGGAAGAGTTGATTCAATGAAAGATTTCTGGAAAATCATGGTAACACTCTAATAATGACATTAACCAGTTCCTTCAAAATCTTTGGGTGTAGTCCATCAGGTCTAGGAGAGGAGTGTTCTTTTATGGTGTAAAGAAGATGTTGACTTCTTCAGTGGTGAAGGACACGTTTGCGAGGACGTTAACGTTGAGATTGCCGTTACGAATGGTAACGAGGGGAAGCTTGTTAGTTTTAAAGACAGAGCAGAAGTGAGAGTTAAGAGAGTCGGCCTATAAAGCAGGATCGTTAACAGGTCCGTTTTGTTCGTTTATGGTGCCAATCGACGAAGAAGATTTTTAGTTGCGACCAATGTAAGCCCACAGTTTTTTAGGGCAGGGTTTAGATGAGGATGCGATCTCCCTTTCGTAGCAGAGGCGTTCAGTACGGATTTCAGTGGTTAGTTCATTTCTGGCACGCTTGTAGTTTTTGGAATCGTCATCAGTTTGACTTTCCCTGTAGTCATTCCAAGCTTTGCGTTTGGTGAGGATGGATCTTTTGATGGTGATATTGACCCAGGGGTGAGTTTGTCTCTTTTTCCCAGTTTTCTTTGTGAGAGGGCAGTGAGTAGAGATGGATCTCAAAATAGTATGGTGAAAAATTTCCCAAGCTACCTCGGTGTTCATTGGTGCAACACGTTCGGCAAGGTTTGCAGCTTTGATGGAGTTGCGCATGAGGGTGTAGCTTACCTTGAAGAAGTTTCGCTTGGTGATGTTGGGCGGGTCGGGTGTAGAGTTGGAGAGTTGTATAAGAAGGGTGCTGTGGTCACTCAGGCCGACAGGGTCTCCATGTGAGATATTGGAGATCAGGTTTGATGTGTTTCTAATTAAGACGAGGTCAAGGACGTTGGATTTTTGTCCTTGCTGAAAGCGGGTTGGGCATTCAACAAGTTGCACTAGATCACGGCTAACAAAGACGTCCAGGAAAAGTTGTTCAGTAATGCATGTAGAAGTTCCAGCTCCGTCGGTCCAGGTGCACAGGGGCATGTTAAAATCACCAAGTAAAACGATTTCATGGGATGTGGTATCACACAATGATTTAATAAAGTGTTCGATGTGGTCATTATTAGTTGGGGAGCTTGCGGGGAATTTGTATACTGCGGCTACAGTAATTTTGTGATGCCCGGCGATGATAAGTGTGAGGGTTTCATTTGCTGGGATGGTATCATTGCTAGCTACAAGGTCGATGTCATTTCGGATGAAGCCTATGATTCTTCTGACCTGTGTATGGAGGGAGTTGTGCACATTGGTGCAGTTAGGGAAATGGATGACTTCGATGGTCAGATGGTTGTTGTAAAATTTTGATTTACCCTCAGTAACTATTACAACCGTACGGTTACAGGTGGTAATAAGCGCTTCAAGCTCTGCCTGTTTGTTGGCGAGCGAGTTTGCAGTTGTATAAGGGATGTTGATGGACGATGGGCAAGGAGAGGGCTTTTGAGAATGGTGAGGTGAGGAGGTGTGGGGAGGGGTGAGGGGAGCAGGGTAAGAGGGAGGAGAGTGATGCAGGAAGGAATGGGGATATGGGTAAGGCAGTGGTCAGGTAGTAGTCATTCTGAAAGCACAGCGGGAAGGGGTAGGGATGAGGGGGAGGAGGCATGATGCGTGTGAGTACCTGTTTGATTCGTGGCTGGAGTTGGAGGAGGAGTTGTACAGCTGGTGATCGGGTGGTTAGTGCGCGATGTCGTGGTTATGGATGTGCTAGTGAAGTCATTTATGGAGGAGGAGATGATGTTCTCAGGCCGAGGGATGCTGCGATACACAGTTAGGAAGGCACCTGCTGGCCAGTTTTTGGTAGCGACTGCTAAGTCTTCAACGTTTTTATCGACTTCAACACAGAAAGAAGAGTAGTGTGGGAGTTTTGTTTTCAACTTGTAGACATTGGCTTGCAGTTTGGCTGTGTTTTTGTGATGTCGTTGGCATGGACACACCTAAGCCCAGCGTAGGTACAATGGTAATAACTGCAACGGACTACCAGAGTGTAGGCTACAGCTGATAAGACAGCTGGGGCTTCCTGTTTACTCCTCCTTAAGTACTGTTACAACAAGAAGTCATGTGATACCATAAACACTATATACATTGGATGGGTCAGCCTATTAGGTAATTAAAGGGTTATCTAGGTCAGGTTAACATTTAACATGAAATTGAAGGCGGCCATTGTGGAGCTCACAAGTGACGACTCCACAATACAGAGAGCAGAAAATACATAATCTAAGCCTAGCTGGAAATAAAATCATGATTACGGAGGCTAGATGTAATTGCAAAAACCGGTAACCGGCGTTTACTGTGGTTTAGACACGACATAATAGAAGAAAGAGCACACAAAACCACACAGAAGAACACAACAAATGTTCACTTAAATTTTCGGTGAATAATTGCGTTCGCCTTCTTCAGAAGTTAGATATAGAACAGTGGTTCTCACCTCTTGCACGAAATTCAAAAGGACGATGTAGTGACTCGTATTTTTCTAACTAACTTCTGAAGAAGACGAACGCAATTATTCGCCGAAAATTTAAGTGAACATTTGTTGTGTTCTTCTGTGTGGTTTTGTGTGCTCTTTCTTCTATTATACAAGATATATTTTTTTAGTCACTACCTATTTTTAAAGAAAGATACATAAGTTTTCGCTTTCGAGAAAAACTAAACAATATTTTTGAAAGATGTTTACAAAATCAAAAAACACAAGATGTAAAAAAAATGTTTCGGTTTTAAGTAAATTGACATTTTTGAAAACTGTCTGAAAAATTAACAGTTTGAAATTTACTATTGGAGCAATTTTTTCTTTTGTAATTACAATTCTTTTGCAATTACAACCAGAAATAAATTAATTTGTTGTTGTTTCTTGTAAACTTTTTTGGGTTAATTTCTTGTTTCAGCAATCATTTCTGTAGCTAAAACGCTACATCGTTGCTTGTAAAAAGACATCTGGCATCCAAGAGATGGGTGTCAATGTTGCTTTTGGTTAGGCTTCACCGGAGTGGAAATTGTGGCTAACAATATTTTGTTCCGATGAGTGAAGAATTCACATGAAAATACAAAAAAGATACAAAAAGGATAAAAACGTGAAATCAATTTTTCACACAAACAACAAAATACACTACATTTTTACCTAATTTTAAAGGTGGACATTTTAAAAATAAACAGAGCCGATTCTCTGCACGAATAACTAGGGGACAAAACGTTTTAGCATTATTCGCTACAGTTTAAAAAGAACTATCACTTAATTTACGGGCAACGGATTACAACAAAAATAAAACGGAGAAATTGTAGCCAACAGGTAATTTTTTCAAAAAAACTACAAATTGAGCTTGTCCGGAGCTCTACACAGTCTCTTTGAACGATGTGGAGCATTTTGAAGTTGCGCAGCAATATCAACCTGTGTTGGTGATAGCACAACTTTGCGTTTATTGGGATTCGGTTTCGTTTTTTTATTAGCATGACCTGGCTTCGGTGGTGATTGCTTAGCGGATGGTGACGTAACAACCGATGAAGGTTGTGACCTTTCTGGCTTCGAATTTCCTTCAGAGGGGCGCTGGTACTAGCCAAAGATGATTAGTGAATTACGTTAGCAGACTCATCCACTTCGTGTGTGTGGGGTGATTTCGCTAGAGATTTTCTGCCACCTGGTGACATGCGTAGCAAATTCTCAGGTGATTTTTCAAGCTGTTGGATTGGTGGAACTGAGCCCTCAACGATAGAAATCGACTTTCTGGATTGGCCGAGAGATCGACGCTCAGGAACTGCGTTAGCGGAACTTGGCTTTTCACGTTTCTTACCACCAAAAGACATGCGTTTGAAAATAGCGTTATGTTGCTCGTTATTATTAATGAAGGATTTACTGCTTTTCGCCTTCGGAATAAGTGCGTTTGGTGGCTGTTCTGGATATTCCTTTTCAGCGGCATGTAACCTCAGTTGTTCGCGATGTTTGCGAATCGTATTACCGTTAGTATCAACGATAGTACAGCATTGATTATTACCTATTTGGTTAACGATACCTACTGACTATAATTTGTCATTAGTAGTACTAAAGTCACGATACCAAACCTTATCACCTATTTGATACGTTTTCAACTCACAATGGTGGGTGCTCTGTACTTGTTTTAATTGTTTATGGCGAACAGCTGCAATAGGGTCAGGGAACAATAAATCCAGCCGAGACTTTAATTCTCGGTTAAAATAGAATTTTCCGGGTGTTGCTTGCGTGGTAGCGGTGATAGTGATTTGTGCTGATAACAAGTAAGAATTTATAGTCTCTTGAATAGTAGACCCCTGTCGCCGCGCGGCCTAGTAGACTCTCTTGAAATTACGGACATAGACCTCGGCTAGGCCGTTGGTCCAAGGCGCAAAACTTAGCCCTGTCACGTGCCTAATCCCATTGGATTTTAATCAATTTTGGAATTCTGAGGACATAAATTGGGGAGCATTGTCCGTAACTAAGCTGTCCATTAAACCATATAAAGCTATATTATTGTTTAAAACGTCAATGACATGCGCGGACGTTGTTGACTTCATTTTATGCACAAAAGGAATTTTTGAATGTGCGTCTACTAGAATGAAAAACATGTAATTGTCCATCGGGCCGAGAAAATCAGCGTGCATACGATTATTCAGCTTGAGTGGATATTCCCACGTATGCTTTGGCCCAGACGTTTGAGTATCTTTATACTCTTGACAATTTTGACATGATTTGACTTATTTTCAATGTCAGAGTCAATCTTAGGCCACCAGACTTTTGTCTAGCTAAACTTTTCAATTTAACTATGCCTAAGTGAGCACTGTGTAGATCTTTCAAGATTTGTCGCCGCAAGGCCGTCGGCACCAGGAATCTATGCTCCCAATATAGGGTTTCGTTTTCGACCAAGATTTCAGCACGACGTGTGAAGTACGGTAACAGATCGGGAATTTAGCATTTGTCAGGCCAGCCATGGTTCACATAACGATAAACTTTTGAAAGGATTTTATCACGTTTACTTTCAAGAACGAGTATCTCATTTAAAACTGGAAGATTAGAAATAGTTTCTAAAGGAAGAATATTGTACTTCTGCTTTCTCGAATTCCTCGGTATTTGGGAGGGGAAGGTGCGATAAAGCATCTGCCGTCAAATTAAGTTTATCGAGAATGTGTTCGAATTCGTAATCGTAAGCATTAAGCATGACTGCCCAACGCTGAACCCTGGTGGCTGCCATCTGCGGTATTCCTTTTCTAGGGCCAAAATCCAAACTAAAGCCTCAGATCAGACTGCAGTATGAATCGCTGACCATAAACGTATTCATGAAACCGTTTCACTCCCCAAGCCACTCTGAGAGCTTCCCGATCAAAACGTGAGTAGCCCATTTCGGCTTGAGTTAGCTTACGCGAAGCGAAAGCTATTGGTCGAGATTCGCCGTTTTTTATGACATGCATGAGGCTCGCGCCGACTCCGTAGGGTGAGCTGTCACAAACGAGTTTGAGCTTTAATTTCGGATTGTAATGAACCAGAACTTTTGATTTAAGAAATAATTCTTTTACTTTACTCACGGCTCGGTCACATTCTGCACCCCAAACCTACTTCACTCTTGGGCTTAATAAACGTGTTACTGGTGACAGAATATGAGTAATGGTTTACAAAACCCAGAAAGCTCTGTAGCTCTTGAATACGTTGGGTTAGGAGCGTTTGTGACTGCTTCGATAACCTCAGGGAGTGTATGCAGGCCTTCTGCATTTATCATGTAGCCTAAATATTTTAATTCAGGCCGCGACAGTTTGCACTTCTCGGTCTTTAAGTTTGGCTCCTGCATCTTGTAAAGCATTTAACAGTTTGTTTAACGATTCGTCATGCTCACCCCGCTTCCCGCTCACCAGGATGTCATCGTAAAACGGGAGACATTTGGGGATTTTACTGGTGACTTGAGTCATTACCCTCTGGAAAATTCCACGGCTGGACGCTAGGCCCAGGGGTACGCGAAGCCATCTAAACAAACCCAGGGGTGTATTTATTGTCAAAGCTTCTTGTGACTCTTTGTCGAGTTCAATTTGCAGAAATGCATCCGTAAGATCAATAAGGGAAAAAGTGTCACTGCCTGCTAATTCACTGAATAATTCTGCGGCCGTGGGAACCGGATAGTGGTCGACTTTTCCAGTTGGGGGTTCACGGTGGTTTTATAATCACCTATCACCCGGATTTGTCCATCCGGTTTCTGAACTATGACTATCGGCGTACACCACTGAGAGGTTTCCACAGGCTCTAGAATTCCAAGGCCACCCAATCTACGGATTTCTTGGTTAAACTTTTCTTTGAGTGCTAACGGAACTGGTCTCACACGACAGTACACAGGCTTTGCATCAGGTTTTAAATGAATCTTAGCTTTAAAGTTCTTAAATTTACCCATACCTTCAGAAAATAGCTCCGGGAAACCCTTCACTATTTCGGAAGTGTCAACTGGTGTAATGCTAGTTTTAATTTTCTTTACACTTTTCTTAGGTTTAACTTTAGTTTGTAGGTCATAAAATGGATGGTAGTCAACCCGAAATATAGAAAGCAAATCCTTTCCCATTAATGCAGGTTTATACAATTTGGAAACTAATGCATTCAAGTGTTCAATTTGACCTTTGACTTCAACCTTCGGACTTACAGTGTAAATCGTGTTCTCAATTCCGTCTGTGTATGAGTGTATCGAATATGGACTGAGTTTTAAAGGACAGTCCACAAAATATTTTTGATGCCACTCAATAGGGATAATGGATGCGTCTGCCCCGGAATCGAGTTCCATTTCTAACTTGACACCATTTAGGCAGACTGGCAATGTCCATTTATGTATTTTCATAGAATTAACTACTACTATTATCTTATTGGTTTGTAGGGGAATTGAAATCAGGTCCGCAGCCTGACTCAGTCCAAGAGTATTATTTTTCAGAACAAGATAGTCGTTGTCTGAATCGGTATCAGACCCGGAACCAGACTCTGAATTTTCGGCTTCAACGTCCTGGTCTTCTTCACTATCACTTTCGCTATCGCGTTCGAGTTTGTTGACGCGTTTTTTATAGCAATACTTTTGCTTAGACTTCGGGCTAGCCTTAAAATTTGTGCTAGAACTTGCTTTAGGGTGGTCAAGTGTTTTTGAAGTTCTATTCGAATAGCTAGCTTTTCGGCACACGGCTTTTAAATGGCCGACAGTGTGGCATCGGCCACATGTATAGTCGCGATATTTACAACGTGTTTTCAAGTGGCCGTTTTTGCCGCAACAATAGCAAATAAAATCCTTAGTGGATTTAGGCCTACTTGTTGTTTTGCTCGATTTTTTTGCTACGTAATTAACAGTTCTCAAAACGCTTTGGTCTGTTTCAGCAGATTTTAGAAATAAGTTCCAAAATAAAAATTCTAAAATAAACTAGTTACCCTTGAACTACTACCTTGCCCGGCATGCCTACACTGGGACAGGACATCTCTGCTCCGAACGCCGTAGTGACCTCTAGCCTTTGAGTCTTGAGCTATGCTAACGATCTCCCACTGGAGCTGAGTTTTATACCTGCTGCTTGGCAGCCAGGAGTGGGAAACCACGGACTGTAGGAGAGCGACTGGGGGGGGGGGGGTAGAGAGAGACCTCGGGACGAGGAGAGACTAACTCAGACCGGCCAGGCTGTCAATACCGGAAGTGGCCATGGCAGCGCGGACGGGCAGGATAGCTTTGCTCTCTGAGTGGAGGGGAAATTGAGTACTGTCTTTTGGTTGGAAGGGAATTGTAGGAGCTAGAAGAGCAAAGGGAATTGCCGACCTTTGGGCATAAGAGGCGTTGTTTGGAAAGTTCAACTGAGTTTGGAACTCATAACAACTATTGAAGGAAGGGGGTGGGGGATCGAGAACGAAGTTTGATGCTCAAAATATAAGTAAACTGTTTTTAATTGAAGGAAAAGGCTATTACTGTGCATTCGGATTGAGATCACCATGGTCGGACCCCTGAAATAAAAATACAAGATACACAACTGAAAATATCCAGTAAAATAATTGTAGATGTGTTTGCCATTTTGAACAAGGTAGAGTTCATGAGAAGAAGTTACGTTAAATATTGCTTTTATAAAAGCCTAGGTAAAAGATTAAAATAAACCAGCTTGTGTTCGAATGCTATAACGCATAAAAATTAAAGTGTATTATCGCAGCCGCAAATAATAACATGAGAGTAGTCGAAGTTTTCATAGTTGCTAAAATCGTCACCTTAGTAAAAATAAAAACGTAGAGTACTGGTACATCTATAACAACACTAAGCTAGTCGGCTTTATGCCTGCAAAATAATTCGAGAGTACAGATAAATATTTACAAGTTGTTTTTGGGAAAATGGCGACTTGAATTGCGTGCGTCAGTGCTCAGTTTGAGCACTTTTTCTGTCGTAGTGAACAAAGTAGGTGGAAATTTGAAGTTCTGTTTTCACAGGATGACAGATAAAGTTCAGGTCTATTATATGCTGAAATCCAGAGTCGTTTTTGCCCATTTTCCATGCAGATACAAATTTTGAAGTTGGAGTTGAAGAAATAGGCCTAGCGCCCGTGAGAGCTAAGAGAAAAGAAATGTCCCCGAGTTTGATTTTTAGTTTCGGTTCTCCTAACCAATCTCCAAGATTTAGGCCTCATGCCTTTACAGTTGAACTGGAGGAGGGTGGAAAAGTGTCTGTTAAAACCTGTTAAACCTGTTAAAAACCTGTTTTTTTATGTTTTTTTTTATCATATTCGTCAAGATGGCGAACGGCGGAAAAGTGCCTTTAACTACCTTTCATATGTTTTCGTCGATCTGGAGGAATGGTGCTACCTCCTATTACGTCACTTCCGGTAGGGGTTATAGGGGTAATGTGGGAGGAATGACGTAACTTCCAGTCACGCGGGGATAGGTTATAGGTTACTACCTTTTAATTCATTTTTGTCGATCTGGGGGAGAGTGGGAAAGTGCGGAATGTCAATCCGGAAGAGGCCAGGAAAGCCCCTTTTATTACCTTTTGAAAGGCTGGAATTCCCCTCTATCCGGGCCTCTCAACACATTTTCTCGATGCCCGTTTGGCATTGGCCAATCAGATGGAATGTAAGAGGCTGTATCTGGCAGTCTCGAGCTGCCTTTCCAAAGCAATTGGAAGATCGCATTTCCTCATTGGCCAGTTGGCACCACGTTACTGATTTGGCGCGCTCTCATTGGCTGACGGGCAATTTCACAATGGCCGCGATGGCGCGCTTCGGATCAGAGCTTATGTTCAGTTCGTTGTTGAAAATCACGATAAAGATGATGTTTCACAACATAAAAAAATTTAAAACAACAGCAGCTGCGATGTAAAACTAAAATGGAAAAGGAGCCTATAAACCTTCACACTATCGCTTATCAGGTGGGAACAACGATTTTTAAGCATAACTATCGCCGACATACGGACACGTTTTCTCAACATGGAGATTTTCAATTTTAGTTCGTTTACAGCCCGTAATTAAAAAAAAATTGGTTCTCCGAAACTATTAAAGAAATTTATCCGATTTTTTTCTTTGCACTTTAATGAATATCTATTGCGTGCAAGTGGTTGTAGGGGGATCCAGAAGGTATAAATGAAACTATGAAAATAAAAATAATTTTTTCAACAAATAGTTATTACCCTGGTTGTACTCGGTCGAATTTTACCGAGTTCGAGCCGGGTCAGAAATAGCATTCCCCGGTACCGGGTCGGGTGTTTACCCGGACTCGGTCGAACCCTAATTGTAAGTATATAGTGTAATGGCACTAATCTAAGCCAAAATATGACTGTGACGAACTTAGTTTTTTTTACAATCAAAACTAATACGAAAGCCATTCGCAAATATCAGGCTTCTTGCGGCTGAACGTGCCATGACTACGTTGAGTATAGCCAATCCCATGCATTTTTAATTTCACAAATAATAAGTCCTAGTTCATGCACTTGGCCATCCATGTTTTTCATGCACCCTCCTCCTAAATTCCAGAACATCTCGCATACATTTTTCTTTAATTCTCTGTCTCCCCCCTCCTCCCCACCACTAAGGGTTACCCCTTCCACTGTGGTCGATATTTTGTCTAAGTGTTGAGACCTAAAGCTCGATCCGTGGCACAGCAGGTCACCTGACGGCCTTCACACATAAAAATTAAAGTGGGGAAAAATAAATATTTATATCAGAGGAAGGGAGATATTTAAGCCCCCACATATTCCCATGCTAGAAAACTTTATCTTCATTAAACAATTTTTTTCTCCCTTAAAATGTATAGCGTCATCAAAATAAATTTGAACAAATTAGCGAATAAATAGATTTTTCCATGGATGAACTCTTCTGTGGTAGCACGATTGGAAAGATGGCGCCAACAGTCAGCTTCTAACTCACCCTAGTCAGCAGATCAATTGTTAGGAGAAAGTGGTCGGCTAAACGTGTAAATAGTGGGTCCCTGCATTTTGACTGGTGGAAATGTGTTGATGCCAGCACACTGACGACACGCAATGACGCAGGCATCAACACATATCCACCAATCAAAATGTAGGGACCCACTATTTAAACAATTCCCAGACCTCCTTCTCTAATCATTTGATCTGCAGACTTGGTTGAGTTATGAACTATTCTATTTTATTTTATTTTATTTTTAATATTAGTATGGGGACCTTACACCCTTAAGACCTGTAAGGTTTAGAACCATGACCCATCTTCTCTGCTGCTGTTTTTTTTTACATTTTTCTGTTGTTTGACATGTTTTAAACCCTTCACTTGAAAACGGTTCCAAACGGTTCCGAGCTAGGAACTGAAACGTTGTGATTTCGACATTCTCCTGCACTTGTTTTCTACTCTGTATATATTTTTAAACAGTTCTGAATCATGCTGGCCATGTTTCAAAAAAGCTGGCAGGGAAAATCACTGACCAGTTTGGTATGGAACGCTAAAATTATTACATGAGCTCAAATTGCATGGTTCGGTGTGGCTCTGGTTTAGCACCTAAAAGTCAACCCGTACTTACCTCCAGAATCGGTTCCGACCTCTGGTTTAACGTTTTCTTGCGGTCCTGGTATCGGGTCCACATGGAAAACTGGTTTATCTATAAAAACAGAGAAACAAATTTCTAGTACAGTCCACACACCCCAGACCGATATCCTGTGTCACAACTACAATTCACCGGATTCAGTTTGGGGGCCCTGCCCCTCCTACAATGTGGGACCCGGGACAATACCACACAGTACCGTAAATCGTGTATTAAAAGCCCACCCCTAAAATGCTGTAAAGTCAAAATCATGAAATAGTAAAGTTAAAACCCACCCCAAACTGTCGTTTTTCTACAAAAAATTACCGACTTTTTATTTTATTTTATTTTATTTTCAATTTCATTTTTTTTTAGTATGGGGAAATGGAGGAAATTTTAATATCTGTAAGGTTTAGAACCATGGCCCATCTTTTCTGCTGTTTTCTTTACTGTTCTTTGACACGTTTTCAACTCTTCAATTGAAAACGGTTCCGAGCTAGGAACCAAAACGTCGGTATTTTGTCTTTGATAGCTACTATGTATATATTTTTTAACAGTTCTTAATCCTGTTGGCCACGATTCAATAAAGCTGGCAGGGAAAATCGCTGACCAGTTTACGTTTTGTACGCTTAGATTTCAAAGAAAGGATATT
>JAHWFP010023215.1:0-16997 GCA_023313725.1 Lithobius niger
TTTATTTTAAGAACACTAATTCTAATTTTCGAGCACTAAATAATGGGACATATTTTTGGAGTGGTTTAGTGCAGATGGTGCTACAGCATGAACATCACCAACCAATCAAAAGAGTAATAATTTATGGACTTGTATAGCACTAATTCTAATTTTCGATCACTAATGAGCGCTAATTGAGCATTAAAAATGACACGTTTCGAGCCAATCATAGAGGGTGGTGCTGTCAGCATCAATTTGGCATCGCAGCCTAAGGAAGTCTTATAATTATTTTATTGAATGAGTACTAATTTTAATTTTCGAGCAGTAATCGTGCACTAATTGTCGGTATTTTGTTGGGCATGTTGGGTACTCGATGGTGGTAGTGAATTGATGGAGATCTTTCACTCTTGCAGTCTTAAAACACTACAATTAATTAGTTGATTGAACAGTAAAAATATGAGAAACAGTCTTAACTCTTTTCACTCGAGACTTATACCCGGAGGGGGTCTTTGGTTAAGTCACTTTATTGTGTGCATAGACCGGTAATGCTCTTCGATGTTACATCCTCTTGGCTCGGAGACCAATTCCCTAAAAACCTCGGCTGGATAGTTTGCCTTCTTCATTCGTGTTACCAGACAACCCTCAACAGGTGTCGTTGCTGGACTTAGATATTTTGTATTCTCACTTAGCTGTGCATGCTGGTGTGGCTGGGGTTAATCTATAACACTAAGATCGTAAGATTTGTTTCTTTGTTTGTTTTTGTGTGTCGCCAGATCACCGAGATTCCCGCTGATAATCTATTGAAGTCGTTTATTTGTATGTTTGGATAAAAAAAAACATACGATTTGTCTGTATTAGTAATGATTCAAACTGTGTTTTCAACAAAGAGGCATAGTACTGATGACGTCATATGTTTTTCCAGTCACTACATTTTCATGCAAACGGGAGCTAGGTCTCTATATCTCTTAACCCTGGACATAATTAAATCTAACGAAAGCTTGGGCTTCTGCTAACGGGAAATCGCATGCATGTGTGTGTGTGTGTGTGTGTGAGTGTCAGCAGGGAATCACGATAATCCGACAATCCGTAAAAAAAACGGCCATGTATACGGGGGTGCTGCCCTAGTAGAAGTAATTATGGAAACCATGCAACGAGGGGCGATTCAAATGCAGTTGAACGCTGTGAGTTTAGTAGAAACGGAGGCTCCTACACACGAGTTAGCCGATACTTGCAAAACCTTAACTAAAACATAAAATTCGAAATAAATAAGACTAGGAGTGAATAAATGTGTATACACGTCCGTGGACATGGGAGTGTCCACGTTGTAACCATTGCTTCATATTCCGTCTCTGACAACAAGTCGTCGGTGAGAGAAACTTTTGGTTTCGTTTCTCAGATACACGCCAATTGATTCAACAAGGCTAGAACCTTATTTTACCAGAGTAGCACTAAAAGGCACCAGTTTTCCGCACGCGCGCGAACTTTCGTTGAGTCAGGAGTCAGTAGCCATCTGCTTCGCTGCTTCACGCTCGTGGGAGGCTATTGTAAGTGATTTGCCACATGCCTGGATTAATTGTTACCGGAGTGGTATTTTTCCATATCTATGTATTAGGTTAAAATCTATATAGCGTATTTTTAACGTGCGTTATCCGACAAAATAGTTAAGATCAGTCGTTCCAAATATGACAGCATGGGGTTGCGACCATTAACGAGATATGTAATAACGGAACCTGCGGTAACATGATCATGTACACTCACTTTCATGTTGCTCCTGACAAGACGTATCAAATCTTGCCGAGGAAAGAGAAGACTTGAAGTTAGACGAGACTGTAGAAGGTGGCTATTTGTCCCCTTTGAGTTTGAATCGCACCTTAAATTGCAGGAAGCCTTGAGGCAGCAAAGAAATCTCTAGATCCTGGCAGAATCAGAACCTTTCTAAATGTGGTTTCACGTTTCTAGGAATCTGGTTGCGAGTGATGCTAACAGATACTGAATCTTCCTTGGAGCTTGGACGACATATGGGACAAGCAGCTTCACGGTTTAAGGCACAGCTTTTTAGATTATGAGATGGCAGCTGCCTTAAAGATTGAACATGGTGAGCAAATTCAGTCGCAGTAACTTAAAAATGTTGGAGAAACTTAAGTCCAACTAGTAGGGTAAACCACGCACAGCTAAAGTTACAGACACAGACAGACACTGTTTGCAACATTTCTCCTAGCACAGGCAAAAGTTTGAACTAATTTTCCAATAGCTGTTCGATTTTATAAATTGATGTTTGCATCGTTTTTAAGATAAACAGCGTTTTCACATTTATGCCAACCGGCCTGTAATAATACAACCTTGTCTCGTCGCACACCACAGAAGTGATGACGGTATGTGCATGTCAAGACTCTGCAGTCAGGCAAGAGCAGAGGCGAAGACGGTGGGCACCGTAAGCGCCTCCATGTTTTTTCTGTTTTTAAAATGGTTGTTTGAATTTAAAATTGCTGTCGGCCAAGCGCCGGAAGGAGTGCTAATTACGAAAGTTTGCACTGCATTGTTTCTAGTACAGTTGCGGCCCCCCTACTTGGAGTCGAGGCTTGCTCAAGGTGAATTTCATAATAGGGCAGTGACACGACGTAGTATTATTGTGTATAACTCTATGGCGGAGCCTGTAACTGGGTTAGCTGCAAGGAGCACTGGAGAGAGAAAGGAAGATCGTCTTAGTGATGCCAATGCTATTAGACTGGATTTCTTAAGCCTATAACGCGCGGTTTTTGTTGTTGAGAAAACAACATTCTTTTAAGCCTAAGAAATCCGCTCTCAAAACACTGTCTTGACTAGAAGAACCGTTTTTTTCCGCTACGTTTTTATCTAGTGCACCTTGTAGCTATTACCTCCAAATGGTGTCTCATAACAAATATGACGTCACTTGACGCTGCTATATACAAGGGCCTTAGCCTCGCCTCATCGTCTCATCTCGAGCTAAATCATAGCAAGCAACCCGTTCCCTCTTCGTGTCCAAGAGCGTTCCCTCTTTGAGTCAACAAATAATAAACTGATCGACAAAAAATATTTAAAAATCAAACCCTTTACTACTGATTTGATGCAGTCGGACATCACGTAATTGGAATCGAACTCCGTGGTTTTCAGAAAGATACCAGGTAGCTTAATGCTGGATGAACGACAGCGAGAGAGACCAGCAAGCAGCGTAGAACAGTAAAGCCCCGTTCCACTAATGAAAGCCCTAGCTACCAAATCCGACAGAGCCTCCGGTTTCTAAGCCAGAGGATGCTCCAGGTGCTAAACTAATGACCTGTCACAAAGAGCAGGGTGGCTGACGAGTGGAGGGAACGGCGTTCGGTAATTTAATCTGCCTGTCTCGAACCATGAAGACGACCATTTGTCAGAAACTAAAAGAACAGGAACCGGAAAGACTAAAGTAATTAGTGTAATGAACACATTGCCAGCCAGCTGTAAGCTTGCTTCGCCTCTCTTTCTCTCTGCTTGATTATGTTCTTTAATGAATATTAATTAGAAATTTTCGGCAAAAATGACGACGGTGCGTGTCGCCAGATTAAAGAGTATTGACTTGTGACGAGTGGTGCGGATTGGATTTCTTTCGAATCCCGTTTCGATTAATAGATGCTAAGATTTGTTTTTCCACGACTGGTCTACTAATCTCCAAATTTCAAAGTTCAAAAGAGTTGAAAAAAAATTGAAAGAGTAAATATTTGCTGTGGACTATATGGAGGTTTATATATGTACACAGCAATGTGTACCCAGGGCTGAAAATAATTAACTTACTAATTGCAGATTATGATCATGTTCGGGTTAAAAACCCCAGTACAAAGAATAGGTCATTAGTGCAAAACTTATCAAATTTTGTTTTTATTAGTGCCGAGTTGTTTCTTTTATTTTGTAAATTTAAAAGATTGCTTAGATTTTTTTTTTTTTTTGACTGGTTGGTAGTTAAATCGGTATAAAACACGAAATTGATGCTTAGGTATAATGAAATTCTAATACGATGATGAGTCAAAGGGTTGATGTTCAGTCTGGACTATTTCACTGCCTAATCCAGTAAGAAACTGTGCAGTTATTTTTTGTTGTTTCGTAGTGTGTATAAGGGTTTATTTTAATCACTAGTTTTTCACGCCCTAGTTAATCACGCCCAGCTCTATCAATATTATTTGTTTGTTTGTAAGTATTAATGATCAGTTCATTGGGCAATCTGCCTACCCAGTCTCATTCGGTGGTTTGGTAGTAATAGGTTCCTAGAGCAGTGACATTTTCCGCCATATTGGCACCAGATTGGCACCAGTATGGGTTTTGGAGGGCATACCTACAAGGTGCACTACATAAAAATGTAGGGAAAAACAACGGAAGAGCGGATTTCTTAGGCTTAAAATAACGTTGTTTTCTCCAACAAAAAAAAGCGCGCGTTTTAGGTCTAAGAAATCACTCTTCACAGCATCGGCTTCAGTATGACGCCCTTCTGTTTCTCTCTGCAGTGCCCCTTGCAGCTAACCCATTAAGGCTCCAGCATAGAGTTATATACAAAAATACTACGTTGTGTCACTGCTCTATAGCTTGATGATTATGACGTCAGTCTGGTTTTGAGTGTTGTGGCTTATTTCACTGCTTAATCCAGTGTGCAATTTGTTTGTTCCTTTGCGCTCTTTATAAGATTTTGCCTTAATCTTTGACTGTGTACTTCGTTATTGTAACAAGGACCCTTAACTTGGGTTCTTAGGTTGCATGGGTACAACTCTCGAACAGGGCACTTTGTTTTATGGCTTCGATTGACCCAGATATTTGAAAATAGTAAAAATAACAACAAAAAACTTAAAAACGATAATAATGTGGAGATTTTATGCAACAAAGGCTCACTACTGGAATTTATTCGTGATGGCGATAGAACTTTTCAATTTTCGGAATATCAGCCAATATTGGGCCTGATTAGGCTTAATGATAATAATAATAATAATATAGGTTTGTTGCAAACGGAACCGGAATGACAAGGACCTGGTGGTCACTGACTGCCACCCGATGTTAAAACTAAAAAAAAAAAAAAGTATAGATTACAACAACAACTAAAAAAAAAAAAAAGTTTAAAAAGTTTAAAACGACGACGACAGCTCGGCTGCAGAGGAAGGAGGGTAGGTTGATGGTATTGGGTTGGGGTATTGGACGGGTTGATGGCATAATCTGAGCATGGGTGTCTCCGCTTATGAACGTTCATTATTAGTACGGTAGATATTGCCCTTACAACCTTCGGACAATGCATGCAGACGCATTGTAAGCTTCGCAAAGTAGTAGTTTGCCGGGCGACTTCATTAAGTAGAATGTTAAAAACTAAGCTTTTATACACTGACTGCTAACACCTTTACAGTCTTTTCCGCAAAAATCTTAACTTTACGTATAAATACTTTACAGTAAAAAAAAAAAGTCATTCACAGGAATATAATTATAGCTAAAATTAAACTACATTTACTTGCCATCCCAGGCGGGGATTATTACACAAATAGACTTTCAACAAGGTGGGAACAGGAAATGGCGTGCATTTACACAATCATACTTCATTCATTTTTAGCAACCCAGCAAATCGCATCCAGTCTTTTAAAGTTTTTAATTTTTTTTATCACGTTCATTCAAGAGATCTCGTCCTCTCGTAATACCAGTCTCGTAGTAAAATTGTGAACCCACTCATGACTCAGTTAATTCCGAAGTGACTCATATATCCACTCATGCCTGCATTTCTGCCAATCAATCTGTAGTCCTACAATTGACTGGAATAAGGGTGTGTGGGCCAAACGTCAGTTCCCGTGGGATCCAGAAAAAAAAAGTTATGGGGAAGAACATCCGTGTAAAGCCATTTTTCTACACGAAGTAATGAAAACAAAGATACTCCTGACCTTCACAAAAATAGCTTAGTGTACACTGAGCCTGTTGAACAAATTCGTTTAAAATTACAATCGCTCACTTTTGCCGTTAACGAAGCGAGACCAATGAACGTGATCAAAAATACTTGAAAGTATGAGGGACTTGATACAATTTGCTGGTTTCTTAAAAATGAATGACGTATGATGTGTGTATGCACGTCATTTCCTGTCCCCCATCTTGTCGAAAGCGTATTTGTGTGACAATCCCCATCTGGGATGGCAAGTAATTTTTAGTTTAAAATCTTAGATATAAATATGGTTCTGCTAATGTCCTTTTTACTGTAAATTTTTATGTTTTGAAAATTGTGTTGGGAAAAAGAACTGCAAAGGCGTGAGCTGTGCCTGTATAAAGGCCTGATTTTTGGAAAACATATATTCTCCTGGTGTATCAAACTTCATAGTACGAAACGCTGTTTCACACATAAGTCATAGTCGTATATTCGTGCGTGGCACACAAGGATCACATGTTTAAAGAAACACAAGAATGTTTAAAGTTATTGTAAATTGCTTATGTTATTCAACAAATCAGACCTATACCAAAAAGTTTAGATTTTCTCGTTTTATCATGCTAGCGAGTTACACACTTAAAAGGAAGGAAAGCAAAAAAGGGTGGCTATAAATAACTACAGATGCAAAGCTGTTTCCGTTGCCTTTTGAACTTACATGCTCAACTGCATCAGCGCGCAAATGGACCCTCGAATTGAGACAAAGGCGAACCGTACTGCTTAGCCATATCAGTAAGGTTTAGTAGTAGAGCCTGGCCTATGGTCTCATATATAGTCAAAGATACAATTCCCCACTTAGTCTGGCTCATAAGTCCAGAAAGAAGTCAACGGAAACAGTCTTGCATCTGTATTTATCACCTCCAGATACGTACCTGAACTACAGAAAATGTTACTTCAATTCGGTTTTAAGAAGACTTAACCTTTAAAATCCTGCAATCCTCGAAATTCCATTAGGTTTCCGCTGAAAACCATCGCCTGAAAACAGGATGGCGACATAAAACCGCTCTACCGCCCAGCTAAAATTATCCTTTTACAGCCGGCTTATAACCCAGGTTACGACCGAAGACTTTAGTTAGGTGGCCCTTTTTTTTCCCCCACACATACACATCTTCTCTCGTCTCTTCTAACTATCCCTTTTATTTTCTTCTCCCTTGTAGCCTCCCATCAAAGACCCCTGGACGGGCAATGTCCGTGGCTATTACATCGGCTACAAGATCTTTAACAGCACCGACCCCTATAATTACCACTCCCTCGAAGTGCCCGAAGATTACGCAGATGATCTGGTGTTCCGTGTTACCGACCTCCGAATGTACACCCAGTACAGCGTCATCGTACAGGCGTACAACGACAGGGGCCGAGGACCGAACTCTCCGGACATTCTGGTTATGACATCCGAGGACGGTAGGTTTCCTAAAGCACTCGCACGTCAGGTGTATTACCTATTCAATTCCATCCCGCTAATTGGCTTTGGCACAATCCAACAATTGGATGGTGCTTTCGGCGCTCGTCATGTTCCCCAGTGGTTCAAAACTAATCCGCAAAGGGTGCTGAATTTATGCCCTTAATGTAGTTTGGAAACTAATAACTGGCTTGCTGGGAATTTGGATGAATTAGCTATTGTATTAACGCCGACAGTTAAGTGCTTAAATCTTTTAGGAGTTTTAATGAGAATTATGTTGCGGTTTGCAGTTTAGAATATATCTTCCTTCGTGTGTTGCAGCGCCTTGCTTTTAATTGAGCATCTAAAATGATGAAGTATATGGAGTGTACAGTCGTTGTTTCAGGGAGAAATGAAATCGTATGACTAACTTTTAACAGAGTGGGGGCGTACATAAAAGTGTTAAATTTAAACATCGTTATGGCTTTTACTTTGCAGAAATGGCAGCAAGAGAGAAACATCATATCACTAAAAGTAGTTTATGTTCTATGAATCTTTATTTTTTGCTAATATTTCATTAAGCTGAGGCGACTGCAGTGTCGGATTCCCCCCCCCCCCCCTCCCCGGGTACACAGGCGGTCTCCTCCCCCACTCCTACTGCTGAAGGCCTATTTTTTTTATAAAAAAAAAGAACTTTGACAAATTTGAAACGAATTAAATCCTTATTTCACGTTTAAGTGTTCCATTCGTTTCACTTCGAGTGTGGCGCGGCAAATAAGCGTCCCTCCAGTAGCGATTGGAAACTGTATGGTTTTACGTATATATATATACATTGTTAAATGCTGCCTTTTGGCCGTGTCAGTACGGTTCAGCGGTAGGACCTCGGCCTTTGATTTCAAAGGTCGTGGGTTCGATTTCCCGCTCAGGCAGTCTGACATTAAGTCCAAAAGGCTACGTAAAAAGGTTTGCATCTGTATTTATTTGAAACGAATTCGAACGAAGATTGCATTTCTAACTATAGGAAAACGTTTCAAATTCAATCTGATTTCTTTAAAAATACGCTAGCTTCCGGAGACTCCGACTGCTAGAGACCCTTGTTTCAAAAATTTTTTTTTAAATTTTAAATGAATTCGTGTTCCTTCGCTAATTGCAGTAAAACGTTTCAAATTCAAGCTACTTTTTTTAAAAACATGGTAGCTTTCAGCTTGCGGAGTCCCTGGCTCCCTCCTCTCCCACCTCAGGCGACCCTTTGAGTTGTGAACGGAGTTCTGACTCGAATCCCGGTCACGTCATCTTATTTAAATATAAGTCTAAAAAAAAGCAACCGAATATTAGCTTTTATTGGTGCGTTATTTTTACTGTCTTTATTTATTTAATTAAGAATTGACTGAATAGTGACAGAGCCAATAGGATTATCATGAGGTCAGACGAAGATATAATAACAGATGGCTAATAATATGTAGCAAAATTAAGTCGACTTTTTACTACGTCTTCTTTCAGTATATAAATAGACATAAATCGCTGGATTTAGTATTAAAGAAAATTGGAAATTAGCCAACAGCGAAACTCATGCACTAGAAATAACGTAGTTCAGTAAGCCACCTTTGTGCACTTACGTTTCGTCGGAGTGGCATAACCCGGATTCGAATCAGCTACCCAGATTGCCCCCAGATCACTTGCATAGCGCCTTAATCGTTATGGCCACATCCTCCACTGGCATAAAGATAACTCGCTGAACCCGTTATTAAGGTCAGACTGCCTGAGCAGGGAATGGAACCTACGACCTTTGTGACCTTAATACTCATTTATGCTATGCTTTGTTTAAAAAAGTACACTTCAATAGCATTACGTATTAAATGAGAGTTAAAACTAGCTCTATGTCGAAGATTGTTACAAAATTGGCTTCATTATTTAAAGTAAACAATTAAACGGAAAATTGCTAAACTGTGTGGTCATTCACTAGGATGGCCTCTAAAGTAGTTTGGCGTTTTGTAGTTCACCTGTTTTTAGTATGTTTACCTTGAAAAATGTGATCAATTTTGTACGAAGCTTCGAAATGTAGGGAACCGTTTTACTCTCGCTAAATTCATTCCTCCAACAAATTATTAATCGTACAACACATTAAAAAAATCTAAGAAGCACCAGTGTGCACGCCCCCCCCCCCCCCGGAGGGCAGTGGCAACTTTACTTTTGGTGGACTTTTTTTGGGGTGTTTTCCTCTTTTCTTACTTTCCCTCCCCCCCCCCCCTTTCTTAGCCTTTTTTGCCCCATTCTTAGCCTATTTGTCCCTTTTTGCCCTTTTAGGCGTGTTTAGGCCTTTTCTGGCCTTTAGGCCCTGTCACAAGCACCGCCTAATCCGCAAATTTAATGTCGGCACAAAAAGACAATTTTTGTTACAAACAGGGCTTTTTGGAAAAAAGGGAAGGGAAAACCCCCCTTGCCCCCCTACTGTACATGCCACTGCTAATAAATACGTAGCCAATTACGCCTGAAAAGTAAACAGTCCATATTTGGTTGCGGCGGTTTGGTTACTGTGAAGTAATGTTACAAAGGTTTTTAAATAACACTTGTTGACAAGGTTTAATTAATTTCTTATTAAAGAATGAGAAGCTAAATTAAATATGTGACCTAGGTTCATGTTACGTTGCATTTTTGATTGTCTTCGATGGGACTTCGATTGCATCAACCATTCCAGGTTCTTACTGGTGCTAACTTTACTCGAAGAATAGTTACTTGAAGTTATTTTAATCCTATTTTAGTGAGACTCCTGTTGGTCTCTACAGAAACAAGATAGCAAGCAGCATACCGAAGGTAGATTAGACGGACGTGGGCTTGGCTTCTAACAATGTCCCACAAATTAGATTTTCAGCAGATAAATACAAATAAATAATAACATGGATGTAAAACGTACAGATAATTTAAATGTTACATAAACATACTGACATAGACCGTGTTAGTATGGCATAGCGGTAGAGCTGCGATCTTTGGTTTCAGAGGTCGGTTGTTCAATTCCCCCTGAGGCTGTCTGACATTTTAGTCCAAAAGGCAGCTGAAGTAGGTATGATCTGTGTTAATTTATCATTAATTAAAGGGACTTGGGTTTCTGTCCTGTATAAGCAAATGTAATAATCATCCTAATACGAAATACGTCTGCAGGTAGTTTGCATAAAAAAAACAGCAAATGTCATTATTTAAAGTTTCTTCATTAGTCAAATTTGAGTTGAGTTCGTCTACTTTTACGAATTAGCCAGCTCTGGTACAATTTGATGAATTTTATTGCAATGCAACAAAAGTTTACATAAGGTAAAGCCCCCTGGAGCATCGATATGACTGATTCCGAAGTCATGTTTGTCGAACAAGGCAATAAAGAAATTCACAAGATACAATAAAACGTGCCTTTCGCGTACGAAACATCGACGGAAGACCAGCTGGCAGTTGCGCGTATACAAAATATTGCAAAATTCCTGTAGATATTCGCCTATTGAAAGCACCGTCGTAAGAAACTTATAAGCCTATAACCTTTGCAACAATGGTCTGCTGATGAGTGGTTTTTAAGCCACTTGTTGTACCTATAATTCTAGGGTTATTTGGCTGTTTCTTGTTTTATAGTTGTTGTTGTTGTATTAGCTGCTTAAATATCTCATTAATGTGCATTGTGCTGATAGTTGGAATGGGGCAGATACCGTATACCCTTGTGGTTTAGGCTCCGCAATAAAATTCAGTTCAATTCTTCAGCCCAAGTCTTGTGATTTGTGTTTGCTGATTTGTGTTGTTGCCTGATAACAATGTTTAGTATAGTACCAAGGCTCTACCGAGCACATTTTTTCCCCTGCCGAACCCATCCCAAGCCAAGCGCTAAAAAAATTGCTGGTACACCGAGCAGAATTGAGCCGATCAGTGCTGCCGAGCAGAACCGAGCACCTTTATTAATCAGCACTTGCTAAAAATATCAAGCAGGCTACGAGAAACAACAAATCTTTTCGCTAAAACAGCCTGGTGCTGGTAACCAAGCAAATGTCCGAAAAAGCATTAAAAAAAGAAGCAGTTAATCTGCATGAATTACCTGCAAATTTAGTTCCTAAACTAAACTCTGTGTAGCCGCTTAGAGTTCCTGTAGCAGGAATCAAACATCGATCGTAATCCCCAACTGGAATTGAGGAACCAGAATGAAGCTCGAGCGTGCCTAGACGACGCGAGCCATGCTGCTCGGCTCGGTTAAATTGGACGTAATTGCTCGGTACATCGAGCGTTGTCGCTCGTGCTCTGCTCGGCGAGAATCAGCTCGGCATCTCGGAATCGGTACAGCCTTAATTAGTGCCTTTATTGCTTTGAAACAGAAGCAACAACAACTCAACAACTACCACAAAACAAAAGTAGAGCAAAGAGCTTTGGAAGGGACCCTTTTAATTTCCACTTAAACCAAACCAGTTTTAAAGGGACATACCTTCTCACTATATTCGAGCATCCTGCGCCAAATAGCTTTGGTAACATTTGCATAGGTTATAGTGAATGTCGCAAAACCGTTTCTCACGAAGTAAAAAAAAAATAGGAAAATGAATGCCTTTGTACATTTATACGCGTCTGAAGTAACGCTGCAAAACTGAGCCATGCAGGGAAGCCAACCAGGAAGAATGTACCTTTAATAAAATGATTTAAATGAAGTGTATAAAACGGAGCAGACCATCTTGATCGTAGTTAAAATACGGATTAAAAAACATTCATGTAATGATGCAAGTCTACAATTTTATGATTTTGCCTAAAAATGGCTAGAAATTTAGACACTACGTACGGTAAAGAAATATCTTTGGCAGTCTCTTTAAATAAAATTGACAGTACGTTTTAGAGGATGTACTCTAGCTGTACTGAAATTTCTGATAGTGAATGACGTCGATGCAGCCAATTTAAAACAATGTAAAACAATGAAACTCACGTTGTGTTGTTTTTAAAATAAATTTGGTATGTAAAATAAATGTGGTAAGGCTGGTAAACGCACATACCCAAATTTATTAAAATCCTAAGGATCAGATCAAAATCTGGACCACAGCTGAAACGTGAAATTAGTGTTGATCCTTGTTGATCCAGACATTTTATACAAGACTATTTTACAGCCCAAACTATCTGTTTTACCGTTATGGTTGTTTATTTTGTGCTTTTCTAAAAATGATCTAAATTGGTAAGCTATGGTTCTAGAACTATGCCTTACCAACTTCGACCATTTTAAGAAAAGCACGTAATGTATTATACAGCCATGTCCATAAAGCAGATAGTTTGGCCTGCAAGGATTATAAAAATGCCTGCTCAACAAGAGGGAGCGTTTAAGCAACAGCTCGCCTTTCCATTCTCGCTGGTAGAATTTAATCACGATGGCAAAGATGTGCCTGGATTAGCTCAATCTGACATCTTTTGAGCAAATGCTGGCAGTCTCATAATTTGTGACAGGAAGATAAAAAAGAATTCCTTCTGACGAAACAACTTTCTCAGTCGCTTCAACACAATTATTGATTCGTTTCGTTGCGAGCTGGCAGAGCTACAACAGCCGCCATGTTGGAATTTCAGATGATTTCTAGCTTCTAGCTGCGAGAAACTGAAAGCGAGTCGTGGTATAAACTCGCCCTAAGGGCTCGTTTAAGCAACGACAGTTTTCTCGCTCACTAGCTTTTACTTGCTCAATACTAAATCTGATGGCTGCTTCTCGCCTTTACCGGAGTATGCGGCTTTCGAGTTGTCCATACGTTTTATACCACGCGCAATGGCTGTTTGCTGTGACGTGCACATCACGTAGCCAATGACGAACGAGAACAACGGCTGTTTGGCCACCTGATTGGACTAGCCCAATCACGTGATGTGCACGTCACAGCAAACAGCCATTGCGCGTGGTATAGTAACCATGGCAACGATGCAGACGCAAATCTTTTCCTCGTGCCTCGTGACACGGCGTACGATGCTTGCGACAGTTGAACATCGATTTATGACAATAAGATAACAATTTTTACTGCAGTAAAAGACGGCGGACTGCTTTCTGTATGCCGACATTCAATGGTTTGTCTTCGATTCGATAGCCACGAAATGGACGCCATGTTGGATTTTGAATTCTCGCTGCGAGAAGTATTTATTCTACCGACGTTTGATCATTGCTAGAAGCTGTACTTTGAAGGAGAGTAGCAAATTTTAGAAATAGCGTGAAAAATGACAACAGTCTTGTAGCAATGTTTAAAATTACTGTAGCTCTTTGTTCTTTATCCATGTTGTTATTTATAATACATACAATTTGTTATCTATTAGTGCATTTATTTTGTAGCAATGGGAAACTAATCATAAATAAATAACGGTTGACTAGCAAATAGTTTTCGGCGAGCGAGAAGCTCTTGTTGCATAAACGTGCCCAAACATTTTCACGCCTCCAGCCGAGTCCGTATTTCGATCGGATCCGTAGAATTTTAATAAATTTTGGTATATGTGTTTACCAGCCTTGTAGGTCCTACACACCAAACATAGTTTTAACATTCAACTGCGTTGGAGATATTATTGGCATCAAAATTTGAGTTTCAACGTGGAAGACTGAAGTCAACCTTTACAGAATAACAATCTAGAAAACACAGAATTGTGATCAAGATAGGAAGGCCCTTCGGTCTTGCTATAAATAACCGGGTATAATACATCGAGTGCTTATATTAAATTGATAACGTGCGCGATGGCACGAAACTCCTTTCCAGATGTAATTTCTCGAGTCGGAGGGTCGAGGGACATTAGGTGAAAAGCAGTTGTTGAGCGTTAAAACGCACAAATTAAAGATTTCACAAAGAAATAGGAGGGGTGTTCGGTTTGAGAATTTTTTTTCTTCCCGCAAAACGATTCATACTAGATTCGACCACATATTTTATTTACGATGTTTTTAACAGTCAATATAAAGTGTTGGAACCTCCATTTGGCGTAGCGATATCCCAGCGCATTCAAACCTATAATTTCATTTGCATCAGCGTTTGTATTTCGTATTAAGTAGGCCTAATCAACATTGTTGTGCTGCTCATTCATGACTTAAACGTAAACGTCCGAATCCTGATCAGAAGCACTTCTCGCTTCCGTAAAAGTCCGACTATTCACGAAGTTGACGTCATTGCCCTATACCACACGCCATGGCTGTTTGCTGTGACGTGCATATCACGTGACTGGGCTAGTCCAATCAGACGGCCTAACAGCCGTTGTTCTCGTTCGTCATTGGCTAACTCACGGTGACGTCACGGCAAACAGCCATTGCGCATGGTCTAATACGGGCATAAAGAGAATGAAAGCAAACCCCTTTCTCTAAATGAGATATACACTGTATAGATCTTTAGTTTGTTTGTCGGTGACCAGTCTGCGACGAGTAAAGCTTTGATTTATATAATTACGGAAGTAGAAAGGTCAACTGTGGTATTCTCAGTATAATACGAGCTTGACCCAAAAAAATCTCAGTAAAAGCAATAAATTCAGTCTCCCATTGGCATAATTGTGGCGTACGGCCCCTGTCTTTTATTTTAAACAGACATATAACGCGCTCTGCTTATTTTTTGACAATCTTATTCCTTTGTGGGGGAAGGGGCGGTTCAAGGTAAAGGGGTTGGTGCCACTTTGGCACCTTCGTCGTTTTTTAGCGACCCCGTTCCTCGATTTTTGGCTTTTTTTCCGCAATTTTGCTTTTGACTCCCGGGAATTTCACCGACATACTAACGTGCAAAGACATCCCCGCGATATCTCCTTTTAAGTGTAACTCTTGGCGGATATTTAAATTTCAACATTTTTATTCAGTTTTCATACATAATTCTTTTACCTCATTTGTGTCATATAGCTAGACGAAAACGTCTTACTCTTTTTAATTATTAAAATGAGTCTTTTTTTTAAATTTTGGCTTAATTTGGCGCTTTCTCCCCCCCCCCCTTCCTTCCAGAGTCAGCTTGCCAGGCCTTTAAGGCGACCCTGTGTGGTTGGGTGGTAGGGTAATAACTTTTACCCTTATATATCGTTTAAACAAGTAGCTAGCTAGCTATACTTTAGTATGCAGAATGCAAATATATGCACACAAAAAAAACAAATGAATCGTTAAGATCTATAATTAATATTTTTAATGAGAAACACGTGCAGTGAAAGCAATTACCGTTTTCCACTGCCAGCCATCAATCAAGCTTCGCGATTCGTGTTTTTTATTCAACCAGGAGTATATGAACTTACGTAACCCAACCAAGACCAAATCACATGATTCGTTTGTCCTTTTTGAAAATAATTCAGTGCAATTTTATCTACACAATATGCGTTGCCGACAAAAGAAACCCTATATTAAATGCAGATAAGTTCACTTCTTTTTTGTAGTTCGAAAATCGGCACCGTTGGGTACGGCAATGCGTCATTTTCCTGGAACAGGCATTATATACAGCCCAATACTGCTACGGAATCGTTCGTGATGGAGCCGTTTATACGACGTATAAGTTTAAACAAGCCGAGCGCGTATAGTTACACAGTTTCGTTGAACTCGTTGCCGCATAAATAATTTATAAACGATGCAATATTTCGGTGCCTGATTCAGCACCATTATCAGGCATAACAAACACTTAACTAGAAAACAAACGGTAAAAGGTTTTACTTATTATTATTTTTTATTTATTTTAATGCTCGATAACGATGTTAAACTAGCAGCAAAACGTTGCATCTTCTTCTTTAAAGGTTTTCTGTTGACGCATTTATTTAGCATTTATCGATTGTAACATGTAACAACTGCTTTTACTTGTGAAAACAAATTAGATAAAAAAGTTGACAACAGCCGCTTGCAGGTTGCAAGAAATCATGACTTTTCGACTTTATCGTTAAATGTGTTCCTTCAAAAAAAAAAAAAAAGGGGAAGCAATTTCGTCCTTAAAACGTATCGGCATCGAATATTCAAGGTTCTAGGAACTTAAACCTTGAATGTCAGCCTTCTACTGCTACTTTAGTTCAATTTAGAAGGGTATGTGGCCATAGTTAACACGGCTAGAGGAGAGGCTTGACAAGGATGTTTGTGTCGAAAATTCAAGTACCAGGAATTTGAACCTTCAATGTCAACCTTATTTCTAATTTAGTCTAATTTAGAAGGTTGCGTGGCCAGACTGTTGTAGATTTGGGGTTTGTATCTCTGCAATGTGTGGCGAAGTGGCAGTCTGGACCACTGCACTGTGACTGAGATTGGCGTTAATGACCTAGCTGTTGATGCGCCATGAAACTTCAATCTCCATCTCCCCATAGTGGACGTGGCTAGAGAAGACACTTGACAGGGGTATTTGTATCACAAATTCAAGGTTTCAGGATGTAAAACCTTGAATAGCAACCTTTTATTTCAAAGTTAGTCTAATTTAGAATGTTAAGCGGCCAGAGCTGACGTGGATAGTTTTTTGAAGCGTTATGATCCTTGCAAAGACGATCATTTTGTCTGCAGCTACCAGAATGAGTGCACGCTACCAGAATGAACGGTACATCGAGCCCACATCTGACAATGATATTTAAAACGCAATCAGTACTATGGGGTGCCGCCCCTCACTCGGGAAAAATCCGTATAGCACTGCTAGTCATAACTGCCGGAATATACAAAAATTGAAACTACGTTTTGCTGTCGATGTACGGGTGGTCTGTCTGTGTGTTCAATGAACGATGCGCTCATTGCATATGTGCTAGTACCGCGACACCTCCAATGCACTCAATGCATGTGTGCTA
>JAHWFP010023216.1:21116-44513 GCA_023313725.1 Lithobius niger
GACTCAATGAACGTTTCAGGTTTAAAATAAATAATAAAATAATACATCGGAAAGCTGCGCGTCCTTACTGATTGTTATTCAGAAAAGCAAGTTACCGGGTAGCAAGTAGTGGTGGGTAGGGTAGGGTGGTTTCTGTTTATTACGGTGTTTTTGTATTATACGGTGTGTTTTGGTCTACGTTAGGTTAGTTTTAGTTTCGTAGTTTTTAAGTTTGTAGTAGGAGCACATGCGCAATGGCTGTTTGCCGTGACGTCACCATGAGTTAGCCAATGACGAACGAGAACAACGGCTGTTTGCCGTCTGATTGGACTAGCCCAGTCACGTGATGTGCATGTCACAGCAAACAGCCCTAGGCGTATGGTATAGGTTCTGGTAAATAAAATTCAAATTCAAATTCAGTTATCGACTTAATGCTTGTTGGTCTATTGCCGCCAGACCATTGTTCCCGAAAAGTTCGAGGCTTCCACGACAAAAGTCATGTATAATTGTTACACAATCGTTTGGTGATTGTTGCAAAAGGGTGGTCTTTCGTTAATTTGGAGCATTTGTGATCCATGATGGACCATGAAAATAGTCCTATACACTTCAATCGGGGTATTTTCCTTCATTTCAACACCTTATTTACATTTTTAACCCCTCTACTTCCGGATGAGTAGGCGATCAAAGAAATATTCCCACAAGCAATACGATTTTAATGGTGTAACTATGCAGACACTAGAGGTATCCCTGTCTATTGGTAGCGGAACTTACAGTTGGTGTCTATTTCCTTCAGGGCTTTGTTATCCCCAGGGTTTTATTTTCCAGTGTTTACCTGGTGTTTCCCGGACTTTCATTAAGATGGGCAAAATTTCTTCATTTAGATGCGTGGTTTTGTTTCGACCGTGGTGTTTGTTGTTCAGCCTGGGGTTTTGTTTTCCCACTCCGCACCCCATCAAGCCTCCCCTGTGAATGGATTACGTCTCCCTCCATCGCTGTCTCCCAAGGCCAGCTGAGATAGTAGTTGTGTTCCTCGCTCCACTCCAGGCCAGTCAGCTTGCTTCTGTTTAGTGACAAACACGCTAGGAGTCGTCCAGTACCGAACGGATTGAGAACCCAAAGGAATTTGTATCTGGACTAAGTGAGTGCATGAAAAGCCCTCAATATGCGCCAGATCTCGCGATTTGATCTCGCAATTTGATCGTTACCTTTACGTGTTTAAAGTTTAAAGCATAAATTTTGTTTAGATACCAATCTCCTTTGGTTCTCATGCCGTACGGTACTGGACGACTCCTGGCGTGTGTGTCACTAACTAATACCGGAAGAGCACAAAGCTGATGGGTCTGGAGCATGGAGCGAGGAACGCAGCTACTATCTCAGCGGGCCTTGCTGCCTCCCCATCCCACCGCCTCCACAAACGTGAAACAGCGCCTCTTATCAAGGACCTCAGCATGAACTTCCATGTTAAACGTCAAAGTTTGAAGTCCTATAATTGCCCAAGTCTTTCAAGTCATTCATCAGAATTGACATATACCAACGGAATTCGGAATTAGGTGTCATGTCGTAACTATTTTTCACTGCATTAAAAATTTTAACGACAACAATCGAACCGTTGGGCGTCCACAGTATGGCCATTTCTTGCTATTGTGATGTGGTTGAACGAGGTCTGGGAATTCTACCGAATTCTATGTAAATTCTATGTTTCCGGCCCCTCGTCCTCGTTGAAACTACCATGCCACGTGATGTCACCCTGCAGAATGTAACTCGGGGTGTGCAAATTCATCGCACGACTCCCAGTCCGCGTGACAAAGTCCCTAAATACTCCACGTTAGACTTTAAGCCACTAACGTGAAAACGAACGTATATCGTGATGGAAACGACAATACAATATTGTAAAATTATTAAAATATTTACGTTTGGAGGTTTCCTATAGAGTAGGGTAGGGGAGTTGTAAAGAATGCCAATTTATTTCACGTCTGGCAACCAGTGTGCCCCTTTGGTTTCAGTTAGTACATGGGTAGAGAAGTCAAAAAATTCCGGGGCCCACCCAAAGTGCCAACGGGCCCCCCCCCCCCCCCCCGAAGAGGGAGAAACGGTTTTTTGGCTGTAACTCCTTAACCGTCAACAAATCAAAAGCATAATGTGAAGCAAAAACGTTCAGCACACAAATCTGGACAGAAAAAGTGATAAACATCTTTTATGTAAAAGTAACCCACGAACCCCAAAAGTCGTATTTAAAGTATACCACCCTTAATTTACGAGAAAGCTCCTTTTTTCAATTGGTTTAGGGATTTTCGTGTTCAAAATGCTCTTACGAGCCCTCCAATGGCCCGAAATCGACATGCTTAAGCTTTTCTGAAAGGTGGGGATATGTTCTTTCCATTAATCCTATAATCGAAACTGTTTAACGTAGATGGGAATCGTCCTACGCTCATTTAAAGATGAGGAGGTAATGGCATAGAGGCGAAAGCGTATGTTGATTTTCGAATTCGAAGTGCTGTTGAGAGTCCTCTAATAGCCCGAATTGGACATGCTTAGGCTTTACCGAAAGGTTGGGATCTATTTTTTCCATCAATGCTAAGGTAAGGAGATAATGGCGTAGTGGTGAAAGCGCATGTTGATTTTAGAATTTGAAGTGTTCTTGTGAGCTGCCTGATAACCTGAAATGGACATGCTTAGGATATTTTGAAAGGTGGGGATCTATAAACTGGAAAAGGGGGTTGATAATTCCAAGTGTCGTGCCTATTTTAAATTATGAAAACTTCTTGGCAACAATTAAAAATAAATAGTTTGCACGAGACAAGCAGACCAAAATAATCGTGTCTGCATAAGTAAGTGTGCCTCAAATTTCTTCAGCCTTAATTAGATTGTGGTTTTATTATGGTTTATTCAAGTGTTGTTATGAAGCAAATACATTATTTCTCTATATTGCATTCACAATTGACTTAAAACTGTTCGCATCATAATTATTTCTTCAATAAAGAGAATGCCTCTTAAACAAATATACGCATATTGACGCATAAATATAACAAAGGTAATTCAGAATTGAACAAATATATATATACACATCACTGTTAATAGAACTAAGGTAAGTTAGAATTAAACAAATCTAATCATATGTAAATATAACTAAGTAAGAATCAAACAAATATACACACATCACTGTAAATATAACTAAGGTAAGTCAGAATTAAACAATATACGCAAATCGCCGTATGTGTAACTAAGGTAATTCAGAAATAAACCATCATTGAAGATCTTTTGAAAAAAAAATACGTTACTGTATAAATATGCTCTCGTAAGACATATTTACAAAGTTATGTTTACTTTGAATTGGTTCAACAGCCATTAACAAAAATCACCGACGTGTCGCATTTATCTGTATGCCCACTCGTCTACCGACAAAAATAATTGACTGACACTTATTCAAGTCCCAACTGTGACCAAGGCTGTGTTCAACCATGAGTACATAAAGTGTTCCATAGGAACTTCGTAATTATCTTTATGGTTCAACGGATAATGCTAGCCTACAGGCAATGGTCAGGAAATATAAATCGCTAAACACACAGGCTCAAGAAGAATAAGCAAACACAGTATACGTATAATAAGGCCTATAAACTAGTAAGAGAGTTTTAAATCTCGAGTAAAATGAGAGAAAAGTGTTTTACACTTAAATTCATTTTATATCGTACTTGTTTTTTCCCCAAAGATGGCAACCTCCAATCTTCTCATGATTCAGGTGTGCGAGCAATCTCTTTTATTCAGCAACGATGAAATTCATATAATAAAGAGGTTTGACATTGCCTTTATTCATGGCTAATATCTTGCAACGGTTTCGAAATAAGCATGAATCCATTTATACCCACATGCTATACTCAATATACCTTTACTCCCAAAATGACTACTTTCAATTTCCTGCATGATTTTCGTGTGAATGGTCAACTCTGTCCGAGAAAAGTGGATATGGTGTGCATTTTAGCGACCAAAAAGTATTTTTAAATTGAGAGTAGTCTTGTTGCAATTGATATTTTATTGTCTTTAATTCTTTAAACAATTATGTTTGGTACAATTGAGTGTGGTTTAAATCTACTTTAAATTTAACTACTTATATGCTTTAAGTTGAAATTTAAAATTTAAAATTTATCTACTTTAAATATAAAGTGCCTTAAATTTATGAAGGAATGCTACGAAAAGAGGATAGCGATATTCGTTCAAATGTAGCAGCACCACTATTAGCACAACAGTAATCACACAAACTCTCTTTACATCCAATCGAAACACAAAACTTGCCCGTCATTATCGTGCATGGGAGGCCATATTTTGGGCAGTTTTCACGCTAACGGGCTATTTGAAATATGAAGCACGATTGGCCAATCTTGTGAACATATCTAAGCGATGTAAGGTTTCGTATAGGTAGGTAGCTAATTTGGAAATGGATGACATTTCGGAAAGGGTGATATTCCAGCTGGGAAATATTTTTTAACCGTATGGAGTTTGAAGTATAGAGCAGTGACATTTGCCACCATATTGGCACCAGCTTGGGTTTTGGAGGACATAACTACAAGGTGCACTACATAAAAATGGAGGGAAAAACAACGGAAGAGCGGATTTCTTAGGCTTAAAATAACGTTGTTTTCTCCAACAACAAAAATCGCGCGTTTTAGGTCTAAGAAATCACTCTTCACAGCATCGGCTTCAGTATGACGCCCTCTGTTTCTCTCTGCAGTGCCCCTTGGAGCTAACCCATAGCATAGCCTTATATACAATAATACTACGTCGTGTCACTGCTCTATAGGTTGGGGGCCACTGGGACACAACAAGTACACGACTAAGTGTATAGATAAAAACAGTATTCTGTGCTTACGGGAATAGGTGATTTACAGCAATAAGGAATGTGCCAAGGGCGAAACGAATACGGTGCACTATGTTATTTCTTGTGTACGATTTTTAGTTGTTGCCGTGTTGGTGCATTTCTGACTTACCTACTTATACAGTTACTTTAAGTTTGACTTGGAAGATAGATTGTAAGAACTCCAGGAAATACCATACCATGGCTCTCATTTTATCCTATATTAGCTCAGATTCGTACACTAACTCCCCGTTTCCTTCTTAACAGGTGGGGGGGGGGGGGGGAGGTCACCAATAAAGATTCCGATTGCGTTCCGTTTTAACCATTTTTGTTCCTCAAGAGTCAAACGAAACAAAATAAGTATGAGAGTGGAAAGATGTAATTCTATTTCTATAATTTAACTAAAAAAGGCTTCTTTTCACGCAACTTTGAAATTAATACTGCCATCTGGTGGGAATTGGTCGAGGCATGCATGGTGATGTTTAGGGCATGGATTGAAGTGCCCACTAACATATGGATCATACGATGACGTCTTGCCTCGGTGCCTCCAACTTTGAGCATGCTTCAGCATTTCTACTCCATAACGATTTCGTGAATACAATCCTGGGTTGACAGGACCATTCACCCAAACACCATGAATATTCACTTTGGTCAATGCCATGTGGCGCAATTCTGATGGTTTTGCCAAATCTTTTGACAAAGATTTATAACCAAACATTTCAATGTAAAGGTGCGGAGTGTAAAGAACTGCATAACTAGGTTTTTGAACAGTTGTTCCGTTAAACACAGGAGATTCGAATTCCCTAGGACAAAATCCATTTCTTGCAAAGAATCTTTTGGCTCCCTTCACGATGCTGTGGTTGGATGCATAATGTTGAATGTCTCCATCCAAATCCCAAGGAATTACGTCTGCCATTTTTACAGCGCCAAGAGCAGAACCAGCGAAGACTTCGTATCCAAGACTACGATTGGAGAAAAACTCGTGAAGAAACCGAAGACCACGAACAAGTTCTTCAATGCAACAATGTGGCATTAAGTAAAATTTTGTATGTGCCGTAATATTTTTGCATGACAGACCAGCTTCTTCGCATGTGAAAGTGTGAGCTTGACCCGGAGGCCAAGTGAGTCGATTCAGTTCCCATTTGCGAGCTAGTGGCAACCAAACATTAGGTGACGATACTTTGGCTTCTGCGATAGGGTCACTGGAAAAATACATGACATCCGGGCAATTCATCGCATACATCTGCTCGTTTCGAAGTTTAAGGAACCAGTCTTCGAAGATCACTGATGCCGGTAAGTTGCCATCAAAAGGAATATCTTTAAGAATTTCTGTACGTGTCACGAAAGATCCGAGTAAATGATCGCAGAACATGCACTCGTTTCTTGACACGAAATATCCATCTTGGTAATTTAAGGCATAGTTCCGTACATCTAACTGAAAGCAACCAACTCGCCAGTGGCCAGTGTTATTACGGAATGCACCACCGACCACCTGAACATTTTGCACAGTTCCAAAAACACGGATTTGGCGTTCTAAGTTGCTAAACGATGTGAAGTAGTCCAGATCACGACCAATTAAAATATAAGGTGAAGACACCATAGACACCAGTTCATTCCAAACAACCCCTGGTTTCTTGCCAGCAGCTTTAGTATATAACACCTTCGGGAAGTTAGATATAATATTAGCACAGTTCCTCTGCACATCTTCATTAACAGCGACACTGACTGTTATTTCCGGATATGTGTCGTAAATTCCGTGTAAAACTGTGGTTAATCTTGAACTGTTGCATACTGGGTAGTACAGCACCACTTCTATGAGTTCATGCAACGGTTTTGCTTGGGTGCAATTCTCCGTAACCCATCCTTTATCTGGACCTTGGTAACTTTCGGGGCAAACCTCTGTGTAATTAGGTTGCACTGTGTCAACGTCAACTCTAGAGAATAAAAAATAAACAGACTTTTTATTAAGACATCTTTCCATTTGGTATTGAATATAATTCAAGTTGACCCTCATCCTATAGCATACAACTCCTTGGACGTTGTTTACAAGTCAAGATATAATAAATTAAGTACATGTCTCATACAACAAACTAGTTACAGCACAAACGTAAGAAATTTCCCCTTGCACTTTTTCATCATTAAGCTTAATCCGTGGTTACAAACCTTACGCATTAGAAGCTGACGTCAATGGAAAACCCAAGCTCATTCTGTGGTTAATATGTTTATACAATTGTTCAACAGTAAGCCTAATAAACGTCATCTTCTCAACTGGTATTGTTGACAAGCTTGACTAGAGTCTCTATAGCAAGTTCATTGGATTCAAGATCGTAGCTGACAAACCCGCTCGGCAGTGTCGGTTGGTTGCAACAGCTAAAATTACAAGCCTGGTCCTGCCATCCAGGCCCATATAAGTCCTCACTCGGTTGCAGCCGATGGAGGACCTCATCCGACGGTTCGGCGACGCCTCGAAATCGATAAGTGTTTCGTGGTACACTGCCGATCGCTATTTATAGGCCCAAATCTACCTACACTAGAAATACGATGGTTAATTAATGACTTGCTTTCGTAGTGTATAAGGTTATATGCTTAAAATAAAGCTCTTTAAACTAGGAATAGGTTAGATGTTTTCGCTTCCCAGAAAAAATTCGGAAGAGAGCAAGAAACTCCGACAAGACCACCTCTGTTTACCCCTCGCCTGAAACTGAACGGGTCTTCTTTGCAGGGCAGGAGCTAAGCCGGATCCTGGCGTTTCTTTTGCTGGGTAAGCGTGTTGTGTTCGAAAAAACCGGTAACCGGTGTTCACTATGGTTGTAATGAGGCATCATAGGAACAATTAACACAAAAACAACTGAAAACCACCTAATAAAAAGAAGATCGCACTTGAATTTTCAGAGTTAATAACATTCATGTCATAACCACAATCCTGCATCGTACTTTCACCTTCATCAGAAGCAATGATAAACACTAAACTTCACTTGATCGCATCGTCAGGTGTACAGGATTGCTATTATGACATAACTGTTTTTAACTAACCGAAAATTCAAGTGCGATCTTCTTTTTGTAGAAGAAGCGTCATGAAGCGTCATGTGATTTGTGTTTTGTCAAATTTGCTGGAGCAGTAATGTTTCACAACATTTTGTAAACATTTATTTATATGACGGAATGAATTTTTCCACATTTTTTGGGGGGGTGGGGGGTGAGGGGCATTGAACGGCCTACTCTCCCCCCCCCCCTCCACCCGATTGCTCCAGCCCTGCTGATTACATAAACAACTAAACAACTACAGCTACAACCTCTCGTAAATCTTCCGCCGCAATAAAATAAAGTTTTCGTTAAAAAATAGGTACAGAAATTCTACCGTTCTTCTCAAACCTGCCCTGGTGGTCAATGGAGGCGAACAGATGAATTACACTTTTGAAACATTCAAATCAAGAATATTTTAACAAGACCGAAAACTCCCAGTGAACATGATAGGTGATCCCCAAAGGTATAGAATTTTTTGGAAATGACTCAAAAGAACATACGGGATTTTTCGTTGATTTATTAGTTTAAAAATCTGTAGTAACTTTAGGAACTAGTAGCTTCAAAACCTTGTAAACACTCACATCATAGGGGGTCTTGGGTGCTTTCCCCCTAGGAGCTGAGGCGTTTGTAGAAATGTTGACTGCTGAAGTGCCATTTTTCAGTTCGAAAAATGACTTATTCTTCCAATTTGGTGTTTTGACCCCCCTCTTGACGGGACCTGACAAATTTACTAAAACCCCATTTCCTTCCCCCCCCCCCCCCGCCCTCCAGCGATAAATCATGACCGGTCCCTAACACAGAAACCAGAAAAGTGGGTAGTGGCTGCTACTGGAGTGATGCGTCTCCGACATGCAAGGTAACGTTAGGCCTACAGTTTTCCCCTGAAGGAGCTGTCCCGACACAAGGAATAGCCTAAAAAGACCGCAGCCCAATTCATTCGACCAGTGGCGTAGCTACAGGGTGGCAAGGGTGGCAAAATGCCACCGGCCCCAGCATCAGGGGGGCCCCCGAAAGAAAATTAATGTTAAGATTTTAAAAAAGGATGTTTTGTAGTATACTAGTTTTATTTAATTTGATATAAACTGTATTAAAAAAAAATAATTTCGAGCCTCCGCGCCCGTTCATGCCCCTTTCATTAAAAATATATGGTTGCGCATAAAAAGAAACGAACGAGCTAAAAAATTTCTGTTAAGTCCCAACTTTTTTTCAAAAAAGTGAAAATAGGGACCACATGACTGGAGTACGAAAACGCAGTCCCTATTTTAACTATAACAAAAATAAAATAAAAAATAGAAAAAAATACGACTTAGAAATTTTCATTAAGTAGGGGCTGGCCACCAAGGGATAGTCTGCCACCGGCCCCATATAACATAGCTACGCCACAGCATTCGACACGTTAGTAATAAGACGTATTATGGTAGATAAGCACGCAAATAAACAGCTCCCTATTGTTAAGAAGTGTTGTCAGAGGCCAAGGAACGCTTGGGGTACGCTGGAAAACGAATAGCCGTCCTTTTAGAAATCTTGGTATTGAACACAAAGAAATGGCATGTGGGGCTCAAAATTATTCACACAACCTTACATCAGCCACTTGGGACCATGCGATGCTTGAAGTAGGCTAAAAAAAAAAAAAACATTATGCTCTTATTTGTGTAATATCCCAGCTGCTGATTATACGTATTTTTACAAGCTAAATTGACAACCGAGCATGAGGATTTGGGGGAGAGCGGGGGGGGGAACCTAATTTGCCATTTTTTAATATTTTTTTTAAGGTTGTAATCGTAAATGGTTGAGAGAATATGTGCAACGATGCCCTTTGGACGAGTAGGTCTAGTTGTTTTAGTAACAGACGCAGTGCTCAAAGGCCAGAGTGCACCTTGCATGCACCTATGACTGGCGCGAGAGGTCATGACCTCTAAACTAACTGGCCCGCTCTACGACGATATTAAGGGGTAGACAAAACGGCCGCCACGTCTGGTTCATTTCGGCCAGGTCTGTTTTTCGAGGCAGCGTCTTTGTACGGAGAGACGCGACATCTGCATAATTGGCAGCTATAGTGAAGGTTTTCGAAATAATAATTTAAATTTGTACGATTTTGGTGACAAATTTGTATTATCTATAAAAGTATTTTTGCACAGTTTTTAAAAATATCACTCAGCCACAGTTAAGCTATTTCGCTGCGTTTGCCAAAAAAAAAGCAACATGCCATTGGCAATTTGTAGTGAGGGTGTCGCCCTCGGTTGACAGAATGCGGCAACTAGACAAATCAATCGAATCAGTGGAACTTTCGGCGGCCATATTGCCAACCCAGTCTCGTAATGCTCTTTTTCATCCAAGACCCGGCCAGTACTGTAGAGAGCACTTCGACTTGAACACTCTTTCATAACAGCAAGTCATTCTCTGCATGGCGCGAGTCTAAAAGCTTGATAAAGAGTTATTATGCTGCAATGATCTAGTGAAAATTAGTGCAATGGTACTGGTAAGGGCAATGATTTAAAGACTGTGACGTTATTGTAGCAGTGTAGCCACAATATAGAAACCATCCCACTGTAACTTACTGTGGTTCCAATCGGCGAATAAGTTCATGAATTTGCTTGAGTACCCTTTCTGTCGGAGGCTGTTTATTCAAAATAGCATTGGCCAGTTGCTTTTGGACTACCTGGAGTTGTCGGACCACAACACGTCTAGAAACCCCAACGTGGTCATGCTCTGGTGGGTCTAATGTATGGGAGTAGACTGCACGTGGTCGTAGATCAACTCCGTAGACAACTGTAGCAACCCAGTAATAAATTCCGAAGACACTAGCCAGCAAAAGTAGTAATGTTGTTCCACGATAGCCTATGACGAACGTCATCCCGCTTTCCCTGAAAAAAAAAAAAAATGAACAAAAGATTAATTATTTCTTCACAAAAAAAAAGGAAAAAAAAGACGCAATAGTTTTCAGTGGAACAAAAAGGATTCGTTTACAGCATAAGATACACTCTATAGTAGCAAAAAACGTTATTCTTTTCACTCAAGGTGTATCACAGGAACTCGTCGTCACTCTCGCGCCGCACGGATAGACTATACGTAATGAAAGGGGTGAACCCAGCCAGAATTAATTGATTGATTGGTTTATTCATGCCGCGGCTACAAAAGTGTGGGCATTTAAAGTCTACGTGAGACCACCATTGGAGTATGCCAGCCCCGTTTGGTCACCGCACCTATTGAAGGACATCGACCCTGCTGGAATCAGTGCAGCGTACTTTCACTGCGTTCGTTGTCGGCTGGTGACAGGCTTCGTAAAACGGACTGGAGCCACTCGAATTGCGCAGACTCAGATATCACCTTGCACTCACCGGCTTTCAAATTGTTAAAGACCAAATTCCGATTTTTCTACCATTTTTCTCATTATCTCTAACCACCCATACTCGTGGGCATCATTTGAAATTGCAAAAGCAATCTTCCAGGACCGATTGTAAGAAGTTCTTCTTTGCTAATAGGGTTGTTGACTGCTGGAATTGCTTACCGAATACTGTCATCTCTTTGATAACAGTGTCATCCTTGAAAAACGAGGGATAAGTGAAATTGACCTTGCAAAATTTTTACGACGCACCTACTAAAACGATGATCAGTGGGACGGTGTAAGTGGGCAATCCCTTCCGTTGCCACACCCATTAGAGGGTGAAATTGCTACTTTTATTATTATTATAACAATAACAACAAGCTCAAAACGAAAGGATACCTGACAACTGCACTTATATCAACTGATAACAAGCTGCCACAATGAAGCGTAAGTGACACCAGGGCCCTTGGCTACAGACGAATCCCCGTCGCAACGCAATAGTTTGCCACTGCACGCAGCCTCACCTTGGGCCGTACCCACCAGGTTTTAAAAGCGCGCTCAAAGAATGCGCGACCCTGGTCCATGCACACAGTCTGCGTTGATTGGCGTACTTTCTACAGAACAGCAGGAAGTGCTCAACATTGGCAACATTCTCACTAAAGCCCACTACAGACAAAAGAAAATTACATGCGAAACGATGCGTTACTAAATGCCTACAAGATCAAAATTCTTGCAATCGTATGGCTGGTGTTGCGTTTAAGGATAAATTTTGACGTCTATGGAGCACCATCTTGCGTCGCCGAGCAAAATGCGCCCTTAAACGAAACGTTAACCGTACAATTGCAGCAATTTTGACTTTGTAGGCACGTAGTAGGACATCGCAGCACGAAATTTTTTTCTGTCTTGCTAGGGCGTAAGGCTCTAACCAGACTGGCTGCTAGGTCCTTGAACGTAACACACAGCACAATTGCAGCAATTTTGACCTTATAGGCACGCAGTAGTGCATCGCTTGGAACGAAATTGTCTTCTGTCTTGCTAGGGCTTAAAGGCCTCTCCAGACAGAAGAGAATTTCGTGCGAAGCTACGCGTGGCTACGTGCCTACAAGGTCAAAATTGCAGCAATCGTGTGGTTAGTCTTGCGTTAAGGATGAATATTAAGTCTTTTTTACACCATACTGCGTCGGCGTGCAGCCGCGAGCAGCCAGTCTGGTCAGGGCTTAAGACCCTAACCAAACTGGCTGCTCGCAGCTGTACGACGACGCAAGGTAGTGCACCGAAGACGTCAAAATGCGTATTTGAACGCAACACTAACCGTACAATTGCAGCAATTTTGACCTTATAGGCACGTAGCATGAAATTTTCGGTAATTATGGAGTTTACGCCTACCACTCCAAATCACTTAATTTTTTTATTAATCGATACATATCATCATCCTTTTGCCAAATCACATTACAAAACCGGGGGAAACGTGTTTTAAGGTGTAAAAAAAAAACGTTGAAAACACGTAAAACGATAGTTACGATCGTGTTGAAACACCGGCCATATCGCAGGAGACAGAGTAACGAGAAAACCTGATTTGCATCGCAATGAAAGGAGACGGAAATTACCTAACCTACCTAACCTAAAAAAAAAAACAATAAAAAACGCAGACAGCATAGTTTGGAACATTACTTTCCGTTTTCGCGATGCCAACTTTTCGTGCCACTCTGTATCCCGGAACATGGCCGCCACTTTACCGGGCCGGGCCCACCGTTTTACGTGGCTAAAAAACGTGTTTGGAAAGCTAAAAAACGTGTTTACATAACCAAAAAAACATTTCCCCCATTTTTGTAACGTGAAATGAGAAGAGGATGAAGATTTAGGTCGGTACGTTACCAAAATTGATCGATTTATCGTGGTTCGCTTAAACTCCACAATTACCAAATGTTCTTTTATCTTGCTAGGGGCTTAGGCCCTAACCAGGCTGGGTGCTCGAAGCTGCACGGCGACGCAATGTAGTGTACCAAAGACGTCTAAATGGCTCCTTACACACTACACTAACCGTACAATAGCAGCAATTGTGACCTCGCAGGCACGTACCGCATCGCTTCGCACGAAATTTTCTTCTGTATTGGGAGGGCTTAAGTGCGTGATGGCAATTGCCTAAGCTAATATTGTGTCTAGGGCGGATTAGGAACTAGAAAATGGGGCGAGTTATGACTCACATGTTGACAGGTTGAGGTGCTTTCAGGAAGACAGAATAGTTAGTAACTCAGTCATGGTTACAAGTCTCGTATTACAAAAGCTGGCAACAATGGGAAAGGCGAGCACAGCTGTGTGCTATGTTTGTATAATTGTTCAACAGTAGGCCTATAGTAAACGACATCATCTTAACTGTATTGTTGAAAGCTTGACTGGAATCTGTGGAATCTGTGTCTGCGGCCTTGCAGTGCTAGAAACACCGGTTCTCGTCAGATCACCGAAGTTAAGCAGCATTGGCCCCGTCTGGTACTTCGGTGGGTGACCTTCTGAGAATCCATTCCGGGTGTTGCAGACATAGGGCCTTAGGGCGTCGTCGGGCAGATGACCGGGTGCGGTTAACTCTCGCTAAAACCCTTTGGAATATGTGGGATCTGAGGATCTGGAAGGTGTGTGTGGATCACGTGTCGGGGATTGTAGGAGTTTGTGACTCACCTGTGACGGGGGTTGTTTTGTTGTTGTTGTTGTGTTGCGCTGTAAACCTGGTTATTGACGGCGTTTCAGTGTATAGTGTATTTTCTTTAGGTTTAGGTTTGGGGCGCATAGCATTACGCTGGGGCCTCAATAAATTATAGAATGGAATGGAATCTGTGCAGCAAGGCCATTTGGATCCAAGATCGCAACTGACAAACCTGCTCGTCAGTGTCGGTCGGTCGCAAGAGCTAAAAAGCAAGCTTGGTGCTGCCGTCCAGAGGCAGACAAGTCCTTACTTAGTTGCAGCCGAAGAAGGACCCCACCGGACAGTCCGGCGATGCCTCCAGATCGATAACAGTGTTGCGTGGTACACTGCCCATCGATATTAAAAGGTCCAAATCTACCGACAATCGAAACACGTAGGATAGTTAATGATTTGAGGTATAATGACGTATGAGGTATATTAAAAGACCAACCAGCACAATTAAAGCCACACTACGTGAATCCCCACGGGACCTCAAATGAGGAACTACAGTGAGGAACTTCACCATCCTTGTCTCAGCTCATCTCCACGCAACTTTCATTCCATTTCTTGCACGATTCGTTTCATTTGTTGTCCCCGTGCAGGCCCTCCTCATTTCCCCTCTGTTGTCGTGGCCTCACCCAAACGTCACATCCGTCGTCCATTCTCCATGCTCCCCGCATCCCACACGCACGTCCCTGTAAGTACTTTGTGATTTTACCAATATGTTGAGTTGTACATGTTAGTTTTGCCCATTTGATTTGGTGGTTTTTCTGCTTCTTGCATTCGTAGGCACTCTGCAGAATTTGGCGTTTTTTAGCCTTCTCTTACACGTTATTTTAATATTTCAGAAGCCTGTTCACCAATGACGCCTGCATGGTGGACGCTCATTAATTAGTAATGTAAGATGTTTTTTTTATTCTTGTATTTCTCTGATGATGGTGTCGTCCATTAATTTTATTGACACCGAAATATAAGCTTTTTAGTACCATTTTCGCCTGTGCTACTGGCTCCGTTTCCACTTCTTAACTTCAAAGAGCTTAAGACACACGCCTCAGGAACAACAGCCACAGCCGTCTCTGAGTCGGCTTCGTAACCGATAAGTAAGGAACTATAGTATTGTCAGTGTCTGACCATTGTTGGCCATCTTGTGCCCCTTTGTACTTCATACCCCTTTGTAGCTTATGCCTCTTTGTAGCCCTGGTGATGCTTTAACCCCTTCACACCATGTTATTTCACGTCTGAGGCTTTTCTCCCCAAAACATAGATCTAACACCTTGATGAAACTCGAACGGGGAACTTAAAAGAACTCCTTAAGACACACGCCTCTGCAACAACAGCCAAGGCGTCTCTAGAGTCGGCTTCGTAAAGGGACATAGTATTGTTGGTGTCTGACCATTGTTGGCCATCTCATGCCCCGTTGTAGCTTTGTAGCCCTGATGATGCCTTAACCCCATAAGCAACATATTATTTTTGTGTATCTGATCCTATATCCCTAAAACATAACTCTAACCCTTTGATGGGACTTAAATGGGGAACTTCAAAGAGCTCCTTAAGACACACGCGCCTCTGCAAAAACAATCCTATTGCAATAAAACTAACTTATTTAATTTTTTTTTTAAATTTAGTTACAAATTTTATAATGAAACCCTTTTTGCAAGGAATAGGTTAGTATCCTCTTTGCACAAAACAGAGCATCCTTAGCTCCTTTTCGCAAGGAATAGCCACACTTTTAGCCACTATAGTTAAAGACTGTTGAGATGCATCTGTTGATAACTGGTTATGAAAAAATATCGGTCAAAGATGCATAGCAAGACAGTTTTATCGCAACCACAATGTAGGATTACCATTACAAGCCCAGTCATTTTAGGTTAGAATTAGCTAAAACATGGGATTAATTCAAAGAAAGCTAAAGCAGCTACTAGTGGAGTATGAAACATACTAAAAGTCCCCTGGCTAAGACGCTTGCTTCCTCCGGTACATTGGAAAAAGGGCGTAAGTGACATGTCATCCATAGATGTAGTATAGGGTGGCCAGAGAGTTGAATTGTTCACTTACTGTAAAAAACATTAAATTTGGTATGGATGCACATAACGGTAACTGGAAAAAATAGCTATGATAGCAAGTTCAACCCACCCCTCTTGAGGGGGAGAGGGATGGTCTCCCCCCCCCCCTCACCCAAAACGGTTTTTGGCTGTAACTCCTTAACTGTCAAAAAATCAAAAGCATAATGTGAAGTAAAAACGTTCAGCACACAATTCTAAATAGGAGAGGTGATAAACATCTTTTACCTCCTCGTTGAACACTTCAGAGAATTATTGAATAATTTGAAATGGTACTGTGCAAAATAAACCCAGGAGAAGAAGGAAAACTGCCAGGACAGATTAGCATATCGAAACACTGCAGGCGACATTTGCTGCAAGTCCAAAAATACCTGTGCGTAGGACGTCATCAGAAACTAGAATCACTTCATATTCTTCTCAGATGTGTTTTGAAACTGTTGTTGGATACAACAAGACGGGACCACACGGCATTGTTCAAATGAAACCCTTGACGTTTTTACGAGGACATTTCAATGACAGGTTGATTTCGAGACGAACACCATCAGCATGGTCTCTTTGAAGCCCAAACCTAAACACGTGCGGTTTTTTTTTATGATATTACTTTAAAAACAGAGTGTATTGCAGTAAATCCTAAACAACACATGACTTGATGTACAATGCATTATGCGCGAAATACACCATATTTCTGATGAGATATTAACACGTGTATTGATAACTTCATTATCAGACTGTAGAATGTAGTGCACAGTGATGGTGGTCACGTTGAACATGTTATGCAATTCTATTATCAGTAAATGAGTAATGTAGTCAAGCTGGGAATAAATCCCAAACATGGTCGATATCAGCTGTGATACGAAATTCCGTAAATTGCACACGGTTCGAAGATTACAGTGTTTTAAAAGTGGGCGTGATAAAATGGACACCCTGTAGTTGTATTTTTTTTTACCGGTTACCCTTCATCCGCATCCATACAAAGTTTCATGCTTTTTACAGTAAGTGAACAATTCAACCCTCTAGCTACTCTGCTACATCTATATGGATGACATGTTACTTACACCCTTTTTCCAATGTACCGGAGGAAGCAAGCGTGTTTTAGCCTAAAATGACTGTGATTTACGTGGCAGGATAAAAGGATTAAATGTCACAGGTCATTAAAGCCAGAGAAAAATTCAATTAGGATTTCAGCAGGCTACTATTACTCGCTGTGGAACAACAGTGGATGCATGGAACTCCACATACGCAACTTGACCGGAAATATGGCAATATCAACTGCACCCGCATACAAAGGTATTTATGTTCTTTAAGGACAGTCACTATACTATATGGAATTCGCAACTTACCTGCCTAGTTAGGAAAAAGAAATGTGATGTACTTGAAGAAAACCTAGCAACTCCTAACAAAACCCAGCAATACCCGTAGGAGTAAACTCAGCAGAAGGCAAGCATGGGAAGGGAAGAATAGAGAATACAGAGTCGTACCAGTTCTTTTTCTCGGGTTCGAAGTTGTGGTGCCTTCACGGGACCCTGAACGATCAGTTTTACATTGTTTTAAACATTGTAATTAGGGAATAATGCCAATGGGCAAACGCCACGTCAAGTCTTCGTGCACGTGTTATATCTTTGCTAAACAGTTGATGGATAAAATGAAAGACTCCGTGGTTTAGCTAAACGGTAGTTTTAAACCAAACTAAGCTACACGTTGATAAGTCTCGAAATTGGCCGCTAGAAACGATAGTGGCGTATTCATTTCGTGGATGCAAGCTTCCAGAGCTGAGCTGGCGTGTTTCAAAGTGGGCAGCAACAATCAGTGCATACGGACGCGTTCACACCTACAAAGGGTTCACACCTTTCCAAATGAAAAGAAAATTACTCTCAACATTACTCATTCACCAGTGTCAAGTTAGGTAAAAACATCACATCAATTCAGTTGTCCAGGACGTACACCATTCTTGAGCGACGCCAGAGAGTATGTGTCTAATACTCTGAAGGGTAGTTGGGCACGTTTCAGGTACTTGGGTAAAAATGCGGTACAAAATCTTAAATTCTGTTAAAAATCGAAAGCAATGACCCACCTGACGAAAATTAACTGATGTAGGAATGTCAGCTTAGTGGCTTTCAATGCAAAATCTGACCCTCAATAGCATTGCAACTGTGTTATTCCGCTCATCCCCATGTTCAATCCCATAGGAAATTGGGCGAATGGTTGTAGTACGATCCGAACTGTGTACCTTTTATGGTTTGCAGTCTGGGAGTGTAACGGGAATGGCAAGGGAGGGAGCGTTAAGTATGAAGGTATTGTCGTTGTTCTCTTTCATTGGACGGCTAAAGTTCGGATAATGGCAACGTGTAGCTAAAGACACGCTAGTGTGTCGCGACAAATCTAAAACAAAGCTGCCAAAGAAATTGTGTCCAAGCCCAATTCACGAAAAACAAACAAATGTCAAAATAAAGTCATAAACTTGTAAAGAAGCCTCCAAGTTGAGAATGGTTCGGCCTCTCAAAGGATCGATATAAACTAAAAAAAAAGTAAAATTCAAATAAAACCAAAAACTGGTAAAGAGGCTACTAAGTTGAGAACGGTTCGGGCTCTTAAAGGTGTAATACGAAATTTAAATATTGGGAAAATTGCCACTCGGCCTAATGTTGACGTGGCACTTTATTACATATCTGCAGGCTAATTGAATCTAATACGCATTTTTTTTTTAAAATAAGTGATATATCAAAAATCAAAACTGGTAAAAGGGACGGCGAAGTTCTGATATCACTCCTTCAAAGGAGTGATATCAAACACACCAAAACATTTGGTAAGTTAATTTCATCTAATAATACATTGGATGTTAAATGAAAACTTAATATGCTACCGAAAGTAGCAATGTTCTGTGCGATTAACTTACGCCAGTGCGATTAACTTGGCGAATGTTATCATTCCTTTGATGGGCCGAACCATATTTATGTTATTATCATTACATAAATCTAAAGACTGTAGTAATTTAATGACAATTATGGTCTGTCTTATGGTGGACCCACAAAGCGTACGCAAAATTTAGAACCATTTTATTTCGAGAAACAATAGAAGTACAACAATGCAACAACTGCCTCAACACAAAGAAGCCTCGTTAAACACAACAAACTAAATAAGTAAAACCAATAAACAAACACAACCAAATCAATAACACATTGTTACAAATCTAACTAAAAACCAACCTGCGGCCTTGCAGTGCTGGAAACACCGGTTCTCGTCAGATTCCCCGAAGTTAAACAGCATTGGGCTGGATTGATACTTGGGTGGGTGACCACCTGGGAATCTAGCTGTTGCAGACATAGTGCATTAGGGCTTCGGGGAGATGACCAGGAGTGGTTAACGCTCGTTAAACCCTTTAACCTTTTTTTTTTTAAATCAACCGAGGAGCTACCGTCCTTGAAAATAAATAAATAATAATAATAAAAGCAACAACCTAACTAAAAAAAATGGACGGCCTACTCCAATTTTAAAAAATAGAAGAAAAGATGGTAAAAAATCTTGAAAATAATAAAACTAACCTAAGAAACAATAATGTAATACAACAAATAGAAATATCATAAGCTAGCCTGCAATACAACAATAAATTGTAAAGTTAAAATAGAAAACCTTACAAACAACATATGTAACAAATTAATTACATGCCCTAATTACGTACCTTAATATCTTTTATCATACATGTTAATCATATTTAAATCATAAATATCCTAAAGGCATCCTCCTAAAACCAGAACTACATAATGTTAGCTATTTATATGATATTTTTCTATACACACAGTCAAATATTTTGATTAAAACCTAACTTCACCTTATATGTCTTATGCAAGCAATATTATTTTTATTAAAATAATACATTATTAGCAGCATGATCACTGATACACTGTTCATTCACCAAATTCAGTATTACAGAAACAAAACAAAATAACCAATGAATTATTATAGGAACAAACGGAGAACAAGATAAAAATCTGCCAAAACAGACAAACTGTTTGGAAGAACAACACAAGCAAATTAGAAAATCAAGTCAAAGTATCAACAGCAAAGGAAAAGAATTATAGTTCGTTCCACATTATGTTTTCAGAAAACTGACTGGATGACGACTCGTTTCCTTGCACTAAGAGTGCAAAAGCATGTGAATATTACACTTGTAGACTCAACAAAGTTACTGTTAGAGTCTACGAATGGGATGTTTACGGATTTTTTGCACTCGTAGTAAAAGAAAACGTGGCGTCATACAGTCAGTTTTCTGAAAACATAATGTGGAACAAAGTATAGCAGAGAAATATGAAAACTTAGTTGTGAAAAAAAAAAACCTAACAAAATATTTTGAAATTAACCAGTAAAATACTTCTAACAATTATTCATTTGTACTTTGAGGAAATGTGAGAAGAAATAGTTTTGGCGACGTGCCATGAAAACGGTATATGGATAGACATAAGCAATATAACAACCCTAGTTTAATGGTGTCCAAAATAATTGTATTGAATTCAAATATGGCAAGGAGCTTAGTCGAATTACACGTGATGACCTCTGAAGACGGAATGGCAGATTGTGAAACCACAAGTACAGAGGTGCAGAAAGTGATTCAGATATGGATGACAACTAAGTGTTAAAATACAGAATTACAAAAACAATTGCAACCAATGTTTGATCTGTACGAACCATAGGACACAAAAGTAGATTTTCAATAAGACAAAATCTATTAGAATTAAAAAATATGAATGTTCAGATAATTATGACATTACACTGATAGTCAATTTCTTGCTTGTTAATGTATTGGATCTTTGTATTTCATTATCATTAGTTTTATTAACGATTTTCGGTTGTTGGTGTATTTCTGACTTACCTTTATACCTATTTCATAGTTTGACTTGGAAAACTTAAGGATTGTAACTACTCCAGCAAACACTCCGTTATGCTTAATGTTTTGTCAAACACTACAGGAAGCCGTTTGCACCGTCTGCAATACTGGCACAGTTTGATTGCTCATGTGTGCGTCCATGTTTCACTGATTTAAGTTCCTTCAGTCCGGTTTTTGCACACACTGGCTAATAAACGCTGATTCTCGTTCGCATTGCTCACTCAATCACCACATCCATTGGCTCAAATAACAGGATGCAGAATGTAAAGTTTTCGCAGTAGTCTTAATTTTACGATCGTGTTATGTCGATAATTTAGCTAAAAAGGCTACTTTTCACGGAAGTTTAAAATTAAGACTGCCATCCGGTGGGAATTGGTCGAGGCATGCATGGTGATGTCTAGGGCATGGAATGAAGTGCCCACCAACATATGGATCCCACTCTGATCCCTTGCCTTCGTGGATCCAACTTTGAGCATGCTTAAGTATTTCAACTCCATAACGATCTCTTGAATACAATCCTGGATTGACAGGACCATTCAACCAAACGCCATGAATACTCACTTTGGTCCATGGCATATGGCGCAATTCTAATGGTTCTGCCGAATCTTTTGACAAAGATTTATAACCAAACATTTCAATGTAGAGGTGAGGTGTGTATAAAGATACGTAACTGTATTTTTGAACTATTCCGTTAACTACAGGAGATTTGAATTCCCTAAGAGAAAATCCATTTCTTGCAAATAGTTCTACTGCTTCCTCCATGACGCTGTGATTTGCTGAATAATAGCGAACGTCTCCATCCAAATCCCAAGGTATGACGTCCGCCATTTTTACAGCGCCAAGGGCAGAACCGGCAAAGACTTCGTATCCAAGACTACGATTGGACATAAACTCATGAAGAAACCGAAGACCCCGAACATATTCGTCAATACAACAATGTGGCATCAAGTAAAATTTGGTATGTGCTATAATATTTTTGCACGACAGACCAGCTTCTTCACACGTGAAAGTGTAAACTTGACCTGGAGGCCAAGTGAGTCGATTCAGTTCCCATTTGCGGGCTAGTAGCAACCAAACATTAGGTGACAATACTTTGGCTTCTGCGACAGGGTCACTGGAAAAATACATGACATCGGGACAATTCATCACATACATCTGCTCGTTTCGAAGTTTAAGGAACCAGTCTTCGAAGATCACTGATGCTGGTAACTTGCCATCAAAAGGAATATCTTTGAGAATTTCTGTACGTGTCACGAAAGGTCCGAGTAAATGATCGCAGAAAACGCACTCGTTTCTTGACACGAAATATCCATCTCGGTAATTTAAGGCATAGTTCCGTACATCTAACTGAAAGCAACCAACTCGCCAGTGGCCAGTGTAATTACGGAATGCACCACCGACCACCTTAACATTTTGCACAGTTCCAAGAACACGGATTTGACGTTCTAAATTACTAAATGATGTGAAGTAGTCCAGATCACGCCCAATTAAAACATAAGGTGTGGACACCATAGACACCAATTGATTCCAAACAACCCCTGGTTTCTTGCTGGCATCTTTAGTAAATATCACCTTTGGGTAGTCAGATATAATATTAGCACATTTCATCTGCACGTCTTCATTAATAGCGACGTTGACTCTTAACTCCGGATATGTGTCAAAAATTCCATTTAAAACTGTGGTCATTTTTGAACTATTGCATACTGGGTAGTACAGTACCACTTCTATGAGTTCATGCAACGGTTTTGCTTGGGTGCAATTCTCCGTAACCCATCCTTTATCTGGACCTTGGTACCTTTCAGGGCACACTTCTGTATAATTAGGTTGCACTGTGTCCACATCAATTCTGAAGAATAAAAAAGACACAGCATTTTTAGTAAGACATCTTTGCATTTAATGTTGAATATAATACAGTTGACCCTGATCCTAAACATACAACTCCTTGTACGTTGTTTACAAGTCAAGATATAATAAATTACGTACAGGTCTAATGAACAAACTAGTTTCAGCACAAACTAAGAAATTTCCCCACCTTGCAATTATTCATCATTACGCTTATACCCTCGCTTTAATTCAAGAAGTTCGTTATTATTTTGATTTGTGTAGTAAAAATATTATATGTTTTTAGATAAAACTCCGAAACTAGGAAGAGGTTGGATGACTTTGCTTCCCAGCAAAAAATTCGGAGAGAGCAGGAGACTCTAAAATGACTACCCCAGTTTACCCCTGTCTGCAACTGAATGGGTCTTCTTAGTGGGGCAGGAGCTAAGCCAGCTCCTGGTATCACTTCTGCTAGGTAAGTGTCAAGTGATTTCTGTTATGTCGTATTTGCTACAGCAGTAATGTTTCATAATAATTTGTAAACATGTTTTACACGAATGAACGAATTTGTTTCAAATTCTAACATTTAATAAGCCTACATTTGAATTGGCTAATTTGCATGTGTAACAACTTCAACCCAAGCCTGTTTTCCGGGGAAAATGGAGCAGCCCTACTCCACCCTGCCTCCACCCATCGGTGACGAACCTTTTTTAAATAAACAACTTCAGCAACCTCTTGCGAATTTGATTGGCTGTGGAAAAACCGTTAATGCTGTCTGGCAGTAGT
>JAHWFP010023217.1:0-32712 GCA_023313725.1 Lithobius niger
GGTGGGAACGGCCGGGTGGGCGAGTTGTGTTGTATGGTGCTTCAAGTGTCTCCGGTTTATAAGGTTTGTTTTATTTAACTGTAAGTTAGCTTGTAAGTAGGTTAGACTGAGCGCATGGCTTGAAGGCCGCATTTGTTTTTGGCTGGATAATGAATCTTATCTAATCTAATCTAACCCTGAAATCCTGCAGCGCCTAGGCCTCAGCTGATGCAAAGAAACCACTGACTGCCAAGGCCAACTGAGATAGGAGCTGCGTTCCTCTCTCCATGAGCATGTCCATGAGGAGCACAGAATGCAACTTCTATTTCAGTTGGCCTTGCTGATTGCACACCATACTTTTTTTGGCCGAACGACCGCGAAAGACGGTTTCTGTCGAGGTTTCGGTTCCCTCCAACCGCCTGTAGCATGTTGCCATCTTGCCTGTTAGGGAGCCAATACACTGCCTCCGATGAGATGCCAAGTGCTTGCAGTTATTGTGAGGGCGGCCTCATCCACCTTGTCAAACGTTGGTTTTACGAAACACAGTGTGAGTGGTTTATCATAGGTTTTGCCTTTTTCTATCGCAATCGAAAGCTATACGCGTGCATGTAGGTATATAGTTCTTGTTTTATATGCCGTTGATAAATTCTTCGTTTTGAATAATGTGTTCGATAATAATGTGTCTGAATAATGTCTCGTCAGGCCTCCACAGGTTCTGGTCCAAGTGAAAAAAAAAGTAGGACGCAATACACAATGCACGGTTGTGGCCATACTGACATTGTTGTCTGATGTAACAATCTGACAAAATATTTAATTCAGGGTTATTCCATGCGTGGTGGTTGAAAACTTAGGATACGCTAATACGGTTTGCTAATACGTACGGGATATGGGACCCTAATGTTAGTCCTGTGTAAGCAAAAAAAAAACTACACTTTGTGAGGATAACACCATCTCTGGTGTACTTCATGTCCACACGCATGATAAACTTTTAGGAAGGGGTGCCCCCTGAAACCTGTCAAAAAAACCACATCGCGGCCATTTTGTTTTTAAAATGGCCGCTGTAGAATAAAAAAACTCAAAAATCGTACTAAAGTATGTAAGTTTAGTGTCGACTTCTAGGTTTTAAGTTGTACCGAATTAAAAGAAAAATGCTCTAAATAATTGCCAGGCCTCCACACAATAAGATCTCCAAAATGGAGGGCAAAATGGGGCAAAATTCAAGTGTTTTTCATAATTTTAAAACGTACTGATCTAGGCAGATTTTAATTACTCCTCAAAAAGGTGAGTTCGTTTGCAGTGACTAGTTACTAGCAAACACCAGGTAAAATCCGTAGTGTAATGTAGTTTGTTCGTAATAAGGTACTATTAAGTTGCGGCTGTTTTAGCACTGCATTTTTTGCAATTCACCGTATGTTACATCTTTAAACTGCTGCAGTGTAGCCGTTAATAAATAGCTGTAAGTAAGCTTAGATGAAATAAGGCTGCACCACTGTGACTCTCATCTTTCCAGCTCACTTCGGAGCGAAAATTGTTAAATCTATACCACGCGCCAAGGCTGTTTGCCGTGACGCACGCATCACGTGACTGGGATAGTCCACTCAGACGATCAAAGATCCGCTATTATCGTTCGTCAGTGGCTGACTCACGATGACATCATGGCAAACAGCCTTTGCTTGTGGTATAATGTAACCCCAAAACCCCTCACCGTCAAGGCATTAACCACGCTTCTGGGTCCTCATAACAAAAAAAAACTAAAATGTCTTATTCGTGCCTTACGTTTCCAACTGAAGTTAATGTCGCGCCCTCTAACTGAAAATCCTCTTTCGGAAAGCACTGTTCCTCCTACACCGTTATTCCTCCAAGTTGGCAAAGTCGTCGGAGAAGTTCTCCGTCTTGCTATGACACGTTTAAAATGGGGAAATCTATTTGTGACGTGATTAAGCGTGCTTATGAACTCTGTCCGACATCCCACGTGAGGTGCGGGCTCACAAATAAGAGTACTTGCGGCTGCCTGGGCTAACGGCTGCGGCACTCCCCTAGAAGAAGAAGTCGTTGCCTGCTCTTGGAACAACAGAAACACTTTTGTAAGTCACTACCTCCGAGCAGGGATGCTACCAAGTGCAAAAATGTGAAAATTTGAGCTCACCAGCAAAAATGTGAGAAATTGACTAAATTGGTAAAAAAAATAAATTGGTAAAAAAAAATATTCGGTTATCGATAACCAAGTCACATCTCCCCTGTTTAACATTGAAATTCCTAGCTTCACGGTACTCAACAATGTCTCTTTTACCAGATCACGAGTAATTGACACACTTCACAATATGGAGCCTAGCCATGCTGTGGGTCCCGATGGTTTCTCCTGCTACTTTTTCAAACCGATTGCCAACGAAATATGCGATGCTCTACTCTTTTTTTTTTATATTATCTTTATCCACGGGTAACATACTCACGTTATGGAAGACAGCAAAAGTCATACCGATCTTTAAAAAGGGCAATAATTCCAACCCGCGAAACTACCGGCCTATTGCTCTAACAGTGGTGCCGTGCAAAGTCATGGAGTCTATCATTAGGACTGACCTACTTCGGTATCTAACTGATCATGGGCATCTTAAGACAAGTTTGGCTTTCTTCCTGACCGCTCAACGACGGTACAACTTCTGCTGGCACTTGACCACTGGACTGGTGCGCTTGACCTCGGTATACCAACAGATGTTGCTTGTTTTGACTTCCAGAAAGCGTTAGAGTCTGTTGTACACAGCAAATTATTGCACAAACTTAAGATGCTACATATCGGAGGTAATCTCCTACAGTGGCTGGGTAGTTTTTTGGTTGGTCGATCCCAGTGTGTGCAAGTGGGTACTGCCATTTCCACCTCATGCGACCTTATCAGTGGCATTCCACAGGGATCGGTGCTGGGACCGCTCCTGTTTGTTCTTTATCTGAATGATCTTTTTGCGTGGCCACAATTTGGTCATATTTCACATTTTAAATTTGCAGATAACTTGAAAGCAAGCACCCCGATCACCTCTTTCTCTAATGGCTACCAGCTCTCAACTAGTATCGATACTGTGTCACAGTGGTCATTGGACTGGCAGCTACCATTATCTGCCACAAAATGCAGTATGTTCCACATTGGTATTACAAACCCCAGCCTTATTTACACTCTGTCGGACACATCCCTCGACGGAGTATATTCCATACGTGACTTGGGAGTGTGGTTCTCCAGCGACTTGAAGTCCACTACCCACTGTCGCCTGATTTCAGCCACAGCCTACCGTAGGTTGGCAATCGTCCGACGTTGCTTTACATCTGCTAGTATTGTGACCAAAATTTGGGCCTACAAGGTGTTTTTGCGGCCAATCCTCGAGTATGCGAGTCCGGTTTGGTCACCCTACCTTTTGCAGGATATTGACCAACTTGAAGCCATCCAACGCTCTTTTACTCGTGGTCTTACTGGGTACCGCAATCATTCTCCCAACACACGGTTATCTATGGCATGCCTTGATCCCCTTGAACTCCGGAGACTGAAGGCTGACCTTTAAAATTCTGCATGGGTTGCTCTCTATCGATGTTCCGTTCTTCACCTTGGCCTGTAACAGTAAATCTCGCGGCCATTCCCTTAAATTGAGCATGCCCGTTTCACGGACTGACTGCAGAAAGTTTTTCTTTGCGTCTCAGGTAATAGGACCTTGGAATTCTCTTCCAGAAGCTTTTGTCAATTCGCCCTCCATCCACTTGATAAGTTTTTAAAAAGAAATTACCAAACTTACATTTCCCCTTTTCCCCCTGTTTCTTTTCTGAAGGATCGGTGTCAGTGGCCCCAGCCCTTCCGTTCTCCTGACCATTATAGGTCAAATTCTTATTTATTTTATTTATTTATTTTAAAATTTGACATTTTGATTTTTTGATGAAAAAAAAGTAGCATGCAACAAATGATATGTAAATTTAGCTCCCCTACAGTTTAATGAATTCAGTTTGAGGAGTTCATTTACCGGCATTTGCTACGGAGCCAGGTTATTTGTTTTGTCAGCAGATGGCGATGCACTGCCGGAATGTCACTGATATTTTGTTCGAGGAGATACCCAAAATGCAATGTGTCCACGCTTCCGAATTCTTCGCTCCAGTGAATGTGTTTACGTGCTTTGGAAATAGGCTTTTTTGTGGAACCTTTTCGACCTCGGCCTTTGCAACAACACCTGCCACAAAACACATTCATTTTCTGGCGGCAATGCCCACGAATTTGGATGTTTGTTTGCGCTCATCGCTTCACTTCTTAATGCTGTGTTCTTACCGACCCCCGCCTGTCCGCATCGTCCGCCGGGCGGCCGGCTTAGAATCGGTATGCCCATGTCGCCAACGACGAAGTTGTCTCTCCGCTTCTAGACGTCTAACGTTCTACGCCTCTTCCGACCTTCCAGCCTTGGAAGAAGATTTATGGCAAGCCAAATTGTTCTTCTTTCGACCATGAGTCTAACATCACTCCTTTCGCCCACCACCATCACAGCCGTGCTTCATCTGCTTCACTGCCGCCCGCCTACGACGACTGCTGGGCGGCCCGCTTAGACCGGGTTGCCCATGTCACCAACGAAGATGATGACTCTCCGCTTCAATACGGCCAAGCCTCTCCCCGCCCCCCCCCCCCCACCCTCGGCCTTGGTAGAGGAACGACGAGAAGCCAAAGCACTCTTCTTTTACCCATGAATTTGGTTTTCATTCCATTCGACCATCACCATCTCGACTGTACTCAAGCTAACGTCCCAACGACAGCTCTTCTGGTTCTTTGAACCCGAAGTTTTCCTCTCCTTTCGACCATCGGCTCACTTTTCTCACCTGACGACGTCCACGTCCCTGTCCGGCCTTCATGTCTTCTTTCACTCATCACCTCACCCACGGTCGGACTGTTTCCTGCTTCATGTGACCTACGCACTCTATCCCGGTCCCAACAACCTGCGGTGAATTCACGGCAACATTCACCACTTATGGGTTTCCCTTTCGACCAACTCATCCTTTCGACCATCATCTTCCACACGCAGTCACCTCGTCGCTCGAGGGCTTTTGGATTAACACCCCGTGTTCATCTTCTTCACACCGAATGCTGCCCCGACGTCTCACGACACCAGTCAGAACCTCCTCCTGGCTCCAGTCCGACTTTTCGACCATTTGTCCTTTGACCATATCACCAACAACACTGTCTAATGACAAGCTACGGAAACACCGGCTGCCTTCCCGAATTCGGCCTTTCGACCATCTCTGCCTCTTGCTGCTTGTCTCGAACATGGCTAACCCCACGTTTCGAAAGATACCAAGTCAACCGTCGCTGCCCATTGCTGCTTGTCTCATTCCTGGCTAGAACCCACGTTTGACTGTACCAAGACGGAAGCCGTTTGCACCGCTTGCTACCTATCTCGACCATGGCTGACACCACGTCTGAACGAACAACAAGATATCAGTCGCTGCCATTGCTGCTCGTCTCATTCATGTCCTGAACCCACGTTTTGACTGAACCAAGATGGAAGGCGCTTGCACCTCTTGCTGCTTGTCTCGACCACGACTGATCCTACATCTCGAGGGAAAATTAAGACAACAATTGCTGTCTCCTGCTTCTCGTATCTAAAGATCCAAGACGGAAGCCGTCTCCACCTCTTGTGCTTGTCTCGACCATGGCTGACCCCATGTCTCGAATAAAAACCGAGGCAACAGCTGCTGTCTACACTCATGCTCGTCTCACTCGTGGTTAGAACCCACATTTTCAGTACAGATTCAAGACAATACCGCCTCCATATTTGGCTGCATATCTCGACCATGGCTTACCTCACGTCCCCAGTAAAATCAAGACAATAGTGCTGTTCACTCTGATTCTCGGCTCATCCGTGACCAAAAAAAAAACCACGCATTAAAATGAAGAGTCAAATCAGACGACGTCTTCACCTCTTACACCTTGTCTCGACCATGACTTACCCTACGTCTCGTGCGGAAATCGTAACATCTGTATCAACCCACAACGGTGCTTGTCTCAAACCTGGGTAATCCCATGTTTTGAGTGAAGAGTCAAAACGGATGACGCTCTTTCCTCTTCCAGAATCTCGACCATGACAGATCCCACCTCTCGAGTGAATATTAAGATGACCATGGCTGTCTTACCAACGCTCATCTCATTCGTGACTACAACCCACGAATTAAGTGAAGTTCTCAAGTCAGACAACGTCATCATCTCGGGCCGCTCATCTCGACCATGACCACCCACACACCACGAATGAAGACCCATACAACTGTAGCAATCCACACTGACTCTCGTGTCGATCGTGATTAACCACGTCTCAAGTAAATATCAACAACCGTCACTTTCAACATCAAGACTTGTTTCACTCGTGGCTAAAAACCCACGTTTACAGCAAGCCTCAAGACGAACGTAGTTTTCTCCTCTGACAGCTCGTCTCGACTGCACCCTCCTTCTTCTCCCAGATCTTCTGTCTCAACAAAGGGCTCGAAACTTCACCCGAACCTTCCGAGTTTAAACCTTCAAGCGTGGCTACGATTATCAGACACCTGGAGAAGACTGGAATTCATCAAGATGATGGCAACAAACAAACCAACTTTCTCGATAATTACCGAACTCCTGTTCTTCTCAGCTCCTTCGACAGGGTTCGTACCAGTGCTTACAAACCTTATAAGTCCTTATTTTTCATTTTACAATTTGTAAGGCCTTACAAGTCCTTGAAAAATTGAAAATGCAGTACTTAGTCCTTGCAAGTCCTTCTTTTGGTTTCCATAGCAATTGAATAAAGCCTGTGCTGGCAGTTTTTGTTTATATATCATTTCAAATTTATTTCTTAAACTTAGATGCTGAACCCCTAACTTCTTCACGGCTACATTCATAAAGTGGTTGGCAATAACATTCAGAAATCTTGTAAACCGTTACATGGCAGTGTGAAAAGTTAATATTACATATACAGTACCTACGAAGTAATTCTCATTGTAATCCTTTTAATAAAAAGTTTTGTTCAGGTTAGCTTGCCCTTTATGGCAGTGACTAGTCAGCACAAGATATTAATTTAGCGTTACTGTACGGACGTTTTGTCCAGCCAAGATTGCCAAAATGTTCGGCATGGTGGAGTATAAAGTGGGTATTACATACGAACTGAATTTGGTGCTGCTTTATTAGAAGGCATATTTGGGTGTGCAAGCTTGCCACAATCCGATTCAACGCACCCTCTTTTTTTGTGCGCCTAGTTAATGTCGGGTAGTTTTTTTTTTCTTGTCCTAAGAGAGACTACAAAGCTAAGAGCAAACTTCTGCATGGCGACCATTTTAGGACTTTTGTGTCGTTACCTGGGATATAACTTGAAATTGGAGATAATTTTCAATATAACCCAACTGCAAATAACTATACAAATTTAGAGCTATAATGGTGTCCTTTACCAGGTGCTTCATGAAAAATGACATTTTACACAAGTGGGCAGCAAAACTTCTCACTGCCAGTGCTTGACATTTGGTACTTAAAAGTCCTTACATGTCCTTGAAAAATGTCCTTACAAGTCCTTGAAATCCTTTCAACCGAAATGGTACAAACCCTGCTTCGAAACTGGCCGCCGAACAATGAAAAGACTTGTCACAGACTGGGCCTGGTCAATCGTCCTACAATCCCTGATGGAAGCCCCCCCCACGAACCAAAGCAAGATAGCTCGCTCCACCTTCTTACCAGGAAAACTTTCTTCCCCGCTCACTCGCAGCAAATGCCCGCTGTTCTGAAACCCAAACCCTATCAGAAGACCCAGCCTACCGCATATTTCTCTTCAGTAACCCTTCACCCAAGAGCAGGACTCAAAGACTCAAACCATCCAAACCACCAAAACCCATAACCTTCCCAGCCCTCTCAACCTTAACAGGTAACGAGCCGGAACATCTACTATGCCCCATTCCAGCGCTCCACTCTACTTCACTAGGACTCAACACGAAGACATCCGCAGAGGCAGAAACCAACTCTTCCTACCAGTAGATCTCCATACAGGAGAATCTTCAACTGCCATGATCTCCCGCTGGATAAAGAAAACTATCGTAGGTCAGAGCGTTTTCAACGTCTTGGGCACATCACAACGCCATCCCAACGGGAAAAATTTCACAAGCCGCATCCTGATGTCACTCAACGACATTCACCTCCCACTACCTGAGGAACATGTCAAGGAAAGAAAAAAGGACTACACCGGCTGGGACCAATCATCGCAGCCAGAACTGTGGTCAAGCCCCCTTAAGCACATGACAGAACGAAGCAGAAGCAAGCCATCCCAGATGGAAACAAGCCATCCATAGAAGGAAGCAAGATTCCTCATTTTACAATGGCCCAAATTCCACGAAAGACGTCCAAGCTCCTGTTTCATCATCACCCTGTTCTGAACAAAGTGCAAAATTTTACAACAAAAATTTTTGGGGAAAGCCTGCTTGCATCCCGGGGTGCCCCGTCAGATCGGTGCCCGCCACCACATTTTGACGAGGTGTGCTGATAATGCTAAATTATCAGGTTAATATGTTTGGCAAACAAAGAAAGAACATGTTGCCGGCCCCCAGGCAGGCTGGCTAAAAATGGTTTCTTTTTTGCCTAAAACATACTTAACCTAAGCCCGCCCTATCTCCCCACTCTAGTCACCGCTGACAGATTGAGAGGAAAAGTATGCCGAGTCCAACCACGTTCTCGCTTATAGAGGGCTGCGCATGCGCAGTGGGACACGCAAGCAGGCGGCTACAAGCAACTAAAAAACCTCCAGGGAAACATTAATTGAGGACAATGTAATGCTAAATTATCAGGTAAAGTATGTTTTAGGCAAAAAAGAAATGTTCTTTTTACTATCATTACTTCCTTTAGTACAACCCACCCGCCTCTTACATTTGCTGAAATATTGTTTTATGGAAATGTGCGAAATCAAAGACGGTGGCTCCATATACTGAAGTACTGAGCAGTTCGTCTGGCGAGAAATAGATACAACTTCCTTTGAAATGGATAAATACTTAATTTTAGTTTGTTCAGGTATTGAAAAATCGTAAAATAGCAATTTTAGGATAGTAAAAACTTTAACTTCGTGTTTTGAAATTTGCTTTCCTATCTTGTATGTATATCTTCTCACTTTTTTGATTTGGTTGGTATTAACAACATTTCTATATGCCATGAAAACTTCCATTACCTAATTTTAGTAGCATATGCTTCCTTAGAAGGCTCTTTTCTCTAGAGAAAAAGAAGTTGGCTTCACTGTCGTGCTCGTAGCCCCCATACCACTACGCATGCGCGTGGGCCTCTATGTAAGGAGCCGCTTAGCGTCGGGCGTCGTTCTTTCTTCCTAGGCAGCCACGACGCGTGGTCTCTCTTCGGTTCTCCCACTTCAATACCAGGACTCAACGGACTCCAATTGAAATCCGTTTCGGATCCCACATGGACATCGACCTCCCTTCTCCCGAATTTAAATTCGGCTGCGTCTCTTCAGCCCGTGCTCTACAGCACGAGGCTCGGACACTAACAGGTTTTAGTCTCCCATTAGGAAACCACGGACTCCCTGACTCTTCTTACAGCTTGCTCTTTCAGTTTCATTGTGTTTTCATACATACAGACTTCTGCTAGCAGCTCACACAGCAGCTCAGGCTATCGAGCAACCAAGCATTCGGATGACGTTCAAGACACAAAGACTGCAAGACCACCGACCGGGATTCGGTCTCCTCTTCTGGAAACACGGACTCGGATTCCTTTTGCAGCTTGTTCTTTCAGTTTCATTGTGTCTTTACACATGGACTCCTGCAAGCGCCGGTACACTGAAGCAACTGAGCACCCAAGCGTTCGGATGATGCCTAAAACTCGAAGGCTAACAAACCTCCAATCAAGATTCGGTCTCCTTTTATAGAACCACGGACTCCCTTTACAGCCTCCTCTTTCATTTCAGTTTCGTTGGGTCTTCACACACACACGGACTCCTGCAAGTTCGGTACACTAAAGCAGCACAAGCAACCAAGTACCAAGCATTCGGATGATGCCCAAGACTCCAAAGCGTTCACGGACATGGGGATAGGCTTGAAATGTGCGTACGGACGAGGGCTATCCTCACACCGAGTTTCATCAAGTTTACACGGCCAATTTTTGACCCCTGACCTAGATTGCCAACTGAGATTCGGTCTCCTCTTCTGGAACCACAAATTCCCAGAATCCTTTTTGCACAGTGGCGTGTACACCATACAGTCAGACTGGCAGGTGTCAGGGGCCCACCTATCAAATGCAAGCAAACTTGCAAATTTCAAATTTCGAAATGTTTGTGCACAAACAGCACCTCGACCTGGGAGTCCGATAGTGATTTACGAAAGAAAGCGAACTGTATCAACTACAACTGCTCGGGAATAGGAGCAAAGACAGTTTGAAAGCTGCTCAAAATTATCTGTCAGTAAACACGTGTGCTGGAGAACTTGAAGCCTCGTAATATTTATTGAGATTTATTAGTGTGATTTTGGGAAGGAAGGCTCTGTTTTATTTGGCGTTTGGAGTGTGTTAAAAGAGTCACACACTTGTGCCCACCAGTTAGTTTGTTAATAAACACCCCCCCCCCCCCCCTGCACTACACAGTCCGACACCCAGGTTGATCATTAAAATGTGTGGCTCGTAATACATTCAAATACCCAAAAAAATGTACACATACCCTTTTGCCTTCCTACCCCACTTCTTCTTTCACTTGTGCCCACCACACCAGTGATACAATACAAAGTTGCCCACCAGTGAGTGAAATGCACTAAATTGCCTTGAAACCATTGTTGAATGTATTGGGTCCAAAGTCAAACAGTTTTCCTAATATTTAATGGGGATTTTCAAAAAATTTCTCAATTTCTGGGGGTATCCCCCAGCACCCGGGCTACACTATAATCCGCCCCCCCCCCACCCCCGTACGTGCAAGGACCCGCCTGTAGTATTGTGCCAGGGGCCCGCCCTTGCCTGACACGCCACTGTTTTTACAGCTTGCTCTCACGTTTCCGTTGTTTGTTTACACACATGGGACTCCTACAAGCACCAGTACACTGACGCAGTACAGGCAACCAAGCACCCAAGCATCTGCTAACAGGAACACCGACCAAGACTCGGTTTCCTTTTCTGGGTCCGCGGATTGTAGTCCACCCGGCTTCCTCTTGCAACTTGCCTCTTCTGTTTCGTTGTGTTTTACAAACCCGTACTCCTGCCGGCCCTGGAACACTGCAGCACAGGCAACCGAGCATTCGGTCGACGCCCAAAATTCTAAGACTGACTAGACCACCGACCGAGATTCGGTCTCCTCTTGGAACTACGGATTTCCGGATTCCTCTTGTAACTTGCTCTTTCAGTTGTGTTGTGTCTTTACATAAACAGACTCCTGCGGACACCGCTACGCGATGGCACGGACAACCAAGCAGCCCAAGCCTTCGGTTGAGGCCCAAGATTTTACAGTCCGACAAAACCTCAGACTGAGATTCAATCTCCTCTCACGGAACCTCGGGTTCCCAGATTACTCTACAGCTTGCTCTTCAGTTTCTTTGTGTCTTACACACACACGGACTTCTGCACGCACCAGTATATTGCAACATGGACGTCCAAGCAACAGAGCATTCCGATGACGGTCGGGGCTCAACAAATACATCGATCGACCAAGGCACGGTCCACGGTTTCCCTGATTCTCCTGGCTGCTTGTTCTTTCAGTATCACCGTGCTCTGAAGCAGAATATTTTCAACCGGCCTGCGCCAAATATTTTACAAACCAAAAAACGGGCTGCAAACGGGGGAGGGGGGGGGGGCAAACCGTAATATAAACTGCAAGTCAAAATTGATTCTAGTTTTGTAAGGCATTTTTTTTTGGGGGGGGGGGGGGAACAAAACATATCTAGCCTATAAAAGTGTCGTAAAGGACCGTAAATCAAATTTGCTTATAGTCTAGTAAGGTTTAAAAGTCTAGAATTTATTTTAAAACGGTCACACATTTTATTTAAAAGATGGCAAGCAAGTTGACCTTTCGTGTATCTTCGTAACACGACAAGTTGTTGAATTGGTAGCATTTGAAAAATGCTTTTGGTAAGAAGCACCATACATGGAGACAAAACTCGCTTTAAAATGTTTCCGTGTGGTCTTGTAGCCAGAAGGAGGGCCGTTGAGTAGTATAAACACTCATTTGTCATTGGTGCCCACCAGATCAGCAGCGTCGGAGAACAAATCGCGGTGGCACTGTGGTTTTCTTCACGAAAGAATCCGTAAACGTAAAAAAGAAGTCTTTGTTCGAAAGTAAAAAGAAAGAATTAAACCTTATTATGATATTATTTTTAATAATATAATCCATGATAATTTGGAATTTTGACTTGAAATAAGTTAGGGCTTATTTCTGTCGCATTAGGGGTGAGTTTTTTTTTGGCTGGACAAATGGCCCGCAATGGAGCTAGCCGGCCTGCAACGTAGCATCGCCCGTTGCCATAATTCTGCCTACGGGCCTGCCTGCACACACGGCCTCCAGACACGGACACCAGACAACGAAGTAAGCATACGGACAACACTCGAAGCAGAGACTAACATGGCCAACGATCGCGATTCGATTTGCTCTTCAGTGACCATGGGTTAGTACCCACCCTGTTTCTTTTGCTAGCTTGCCCTTCGGCTCCGTGGTGTCCTCCCACGCACGGACTCCTGCAAGCACTACCCCACTACAGCATTGACAACCGTACAGAAACTTTTACTTCGTCTTGTCTTCGGTTTCCAGTCTCCGTGTCGCGCAACGACGCTGTTTGCAGGAGACAACAGCTTCGCACTTATTGTAACTCAACCATCCGTTCTGCTCTTGAGCCCTCCCTCTTCATATGACCTCCGTCGGACACCCGCTCACGGACTCCCAGCCCCTTGAGTCTTCAAGAATCAACGAAGGATACCGCAGCTATGCTTAACAAGCTTGACTTGTTCTGCTTTTTCTGCCTCTCGCCTGGACACCACACCCTTGCGGCATTCCACCAACTATTTTGCTATTACAGCCATACTTTTTTGAACAACCTCCACCCGGAGTCTCCTATGGACACTCATGAAGTCCTCGGCTACACCATGCGACATCAACAGGTTTTTTGTGCCTTGTCTCCTACCTCCTCCAACCCTCGCTAGTAGCGACCAAGCTTCGCTTCTCGGACGCTTCTCTTATCCCGATCCACGGTCTCCCAGACCCTGGAATCTCCTTGGGACATTCAAGAGGACCTTCGTACGCCACGGAGCTCTTTGCAGCCTCCTGCTTCCTGACTCCCACAACAGTTCTACAACAGTTCTTGCCATTGGCAACCTTTGACTTTCGGACGCCTCTCGCATCCCAACCCACGACATCCCAGACTCTGGGTATACCAGCAACTATCACGGTAACCACTGCAACATGGAGCAGAGTCTGCATTCTTCCTGTGTCCTGCCTTCGGTCTCCGATCTCCAGGCAGAAGCTTTCACAAGCAACGACCACACTACAACAGCTGTAACTTGTCGACTGCTCTACAATTTCAGCCCTCGCCTTCCGAGAACCCCTTCGGGCTTCCCTCTACGTTCCCCAGACTCTTGGAAGTACTAGAAGCGTGAACAGCAACTTGACGAAGCATTCATGATAACCCAGTCTCCTGTCTTCCTACGACAGCCTTCCCAAGCACCAACCATGTTTCACGTCTTCACTTAGGGCGCCCCCCCCCCTCCCCACCCCCACGATCCGCGATCCCCCCCCCCAGACCCACAGGTCTGCTAGGGATAATACAGGGAGCCACAGAATCATGACGAAATCTACGCCACTCCATGACTACTGCCCTCCAGTCACCTGCGTCCGGACACTTGTTTACACCCATCTAGGTTTGTTATATGATACACCAGATCCTTTGAACTACTGAGAACAAACAGGAAGACAACAGTCAACGACTACTACTTCATGACATCCGTCTCCTGCTGACAGGGACCTGGTAGTTATTCCGAGAACCCTTTCTCCTTGGGTCCTTCTCCTTCTCCTTCATAGTTGTTGGGTTTAGTATTCCTTTAAGAAAAATTAACTGAAGTTGAACAAAATTTAAAAACACTGAAAATATCATAAATATTGTGTAGGCCTACTAGCATATTACCCAGCTTCGCCCGAGTTTTGTTTCGCCCGTGGTTGTTTCCCAGTTTTCAGTTAGTTTCCTGAACATTGACTGCAACGGGCAATTTTTCTTCCAGTAAGTTTCCCCTTTCCCTCCTTTCGTCCCATCATATCTCTGCCTTCGCCTTTCCCTCTCCCCTACCTTTTCTTTCCTCCTTCCTATCCTCCTACACGGCCCTCCTCTTCCCTTCCGCCCCTTTTCTCCTGTGCTCTATCTCCCGTGACCCGTCCCTCCTTTCCCCTAGGTTCAGTAATACGTAATCATATGCTTACTGGTAACAGACGCATTCCCCGCCCCCTCATCTCCTTATTTTCTAGGGCGGGGCCAACGAACGCACTGCCCCCACACATTGGCATTCCCCGTTTGGGCTCTCCCTCCCTCCCTCCCAATCCCAGTTTATGGATTTGGCTTCCGTACTGTGTGAAAAATTTGTGCATGACGTCATTTAAGACTTGCTGCTGAAGACTTGCCGCTGAGATGACCAAATTGTTAGTTAAGGCAACAATGTGCCAATTTCAACTTTTCAAGGCAACAATGTACCAGTTTTAACTTCTGGCCAACGAATTGACACGCTCGCCCGTTTTCATTGTAGGGGTGGTTCGTCTTGTTTTTGCTGTGAGTCTTTACCACAGCAAAAGATTTTGGAAGATATTGGATATTTTTTAATAAACATCATGCTGAATATTGTTGCATGTAATATTCATGACCCCGTGCCAGATATCCAGATAGCTTCTCGTATATGATCCACAGTGCTACACAAGTGAAATGCTTATAGATTTTATAATATTTCAATTTTTCAACTTAATTTTGAACGCACTTACGTTAACTACAAATTAAGATTTTAAAGGTTGAGTATAACGTAGATGAATGCAGACTTATTTGAAAAGGAATGTTTTTCTAACGCCATGTAAAAATAAGGGCTAATGTATATACCGTTTGTTTTTTCTTGATTCTAGTGCCACTGTGTTGCAAGATAGACTTAACACTTGGTTTACATCATTAATCCAGAACTATATTTTCTGAGAGTGAAGCAAGCCGCATAGGATAGACAAATGCTAAGTGATGATACGGTGCTCTAACGGTTTTTTTTTTAAACTTTGAAGAGGCCTTCACACGTCTGCAAATCAAATTGTAACATTTTGCCTTACAAATTATTCTTTTAAAGAACATGTGGAATCTTCCTCAGCGATTTGTTGAAACTCGGGACTACAAAACAATTAAAGGCTATTGGGACTAGTGTTACGTTTTAACTTTTTGTAGTGCAACACTGATAATGACAATAAGATGGTTGGTAATTTCATTTGCTAAAAATACCATTAATGGTGAGAAAGGTAAATTATGGCTACCCTTGGACAGTTTTGCATCTTCACAGTAGGCCGTTCAACAATTGGCTCAACATAGTCTTACAGCGTTGTATGGGTTGCCGTCCTTAGAAAGTACGCGTTTTATGGGGTGCACACTAGCTGGCCAACACAATACGGCGAGCTATGATCAACATTGGAGCTCTCGTCCATTGCCTGATAAGTCTTTAGATGAACAAATACATTTTCATTTATGCGGTGATGATACCGTTGATCCTTCAGCAGAAGTGCGGAAAGTTTCACTAGAAAAAACTGTACTGCATTTGATTTCACAGCCATCAAATCCAATTGTGCCGGTAAGCAGGACAAGACATGCCAATGGATCTAATTTTCCCTCGCCCATTACTGGGACTTCGACCGAATGCAATCTGTTATCTGATGTCTTTCACGCTATGACAGTTGATGAAATTGCACCTACTGTGCATGCACCTCGGCGACTATACGACCAATCGCATAAAGGTGCATCGATGCAGTAGAGATTGCTGCTAATAGCAATAATTTATAGGGACTAAGATAGTGTGCTGGTACACAACTGTGCAATTAAAAGGTTCCTCTTCCATCAGTAAGTCTATTAATTTAGGCCTACTAATTGGAATTGAAATAGTTCTTTGCCATTCCACGGTAAGGACAACGCTGGCTACTGAGACAAAATCTTCTCGATGTGTAGGTAGTAATAGTTCTGTGCAATATGATGTGTCTTTCTTCATAAGTTACTGCTATTGAGTCTCTATGTGAGTCTTCAAACACACGTGACTGTATCCAAGCATGACATGGATGAAAAAAGCCAAGATAAAAGTGATTATTTCCCTTGTCCTACATGCGATGCAGCTTTCAAACAGTTTTTGCATTTAAAAGACCATGTTGCTTACAACCACCATGAACTGGCATGGTTTTGTTTTTCTTGCAGTGAACAATTTCTTAAAGAAATGTCATTGAGAATACATGTTTGTTCCAAGAGGGTTGATCATCTAATTAGTAGACCCGGTTTTGTATGCGAGAAGTGCAGTAAAATATTTCGTGGGCCAACTAGATTTATCTCTCATGTGCAGCAGTGTACATTCAGTGAATACTGTGCGAATTGTGCTGAACACTACGAGTCACTCAAGGATATTTTAGCTCACACCAAAGAGTGTGGAAGGAATGCGGTGTCATGTTCCTCTTGTAATACTCATGGTCATAATGTAACCAGTGAACGTGTACATTGTAGATGTTGTGGACAATGTTTTATGGACATTAATGAAGAATTTTTGCAGCACGAAGCAAAATGTGGTGTGAATAATCTCTATGAAAACTCTAGCTGTTCGTCAGTATTTTGTCCGCCAACAAGTAAAGTAGCATGGATAAAGGCATGTAAACGATGTTCTAATGAGTTACAAGGAAGCAATGTTCCAGTGAAATGTGTCCATTGCACATTTTGTGGAAAATGTTTCGTGGAAAAATCTGAGAAGTTCCTTCTACACGAAGAGCTGTGTGCCTGGATTGAAAAGTACACATTTAACCGTACAAATATGAGCATTGCAGTTGGTGGTTATGAAGACAAACTGTGGGTTCTCTCTGAATATTTGAAGTGCAAATTATGTGGAAAATTTTTCGTGGAGAATTTTTCAGAATTCTTTCTTCATGAAGCTAGTTGCAGAAATGGTAGCCATCTGAATGGCAATAATAATTCTCAGGTGTTGTTGCCCCAGCCTTGTTACGCTGATGTGCAAAGCCACAAGCATAATTTGGATGTTAGTGTTGACTCAGGTGGTTGTTCTGGAATGTTAACAGCCAAACGTTCCTTTGCATCAGTTAATGACAGTCGGTTTGAAAATGAAAAAAATTCTGTACTGGACAAAAAAAAAGTAACGTACTCGGAAGACTGTGGCAACACACCACAGGAATTGCGCTCTGAATGCGGTAATTTTTTCTTGGCTGCTTCGCTTCCATTTCATCCTTGCTATTCCCTTCAAAAGCACACTAAATCATGTTACGTTCTGTCAAAAAATGTAGGCAATAATTTAACAGGTTGTAATTCAGTATGCAGAATGGAGAATGCAGTAAGGACAGAGTCTCCCAAAGTCAATCCTTTAACTGATACAGTACCTCACACACACTGTTCAGTCCCATTGATGTCCCATAAGAGTTTCACTGCAATCTTACATGATGGTTTGTTGCAATCTCCAAACCAGAACCCAGTCCAGCTTGAAAATGTAAAATCTCAAACTATTTCTGTAGGTCAAGCATGTTTTCAGGAAACCTCTAGAAGCCATGAACAAGCTTATGAATTTCTTTCAAGCAATGCAGGAATGCGCCAAGTCGATGTTAACGCAACAAACTCTCCTGACCTAGGGCAATCTCAAGATATTCCGTTAACTGGTAGATTGCCTTCTGCAGAGCCCAAAACTGTCAATGACTCTACAACTTTCGAGAATGCAAACATTTTGAGTGAAACTTTCACGCAAATTTCCCAGTCCAACCCTCCACACGAAAAAGTTATTTCTTCCGTTCAAGTCCCTTCCAACGTAATTCCATCACGTAAGACGGACAATTTGCTGCCTACTGATGATCAAAGAGCAACAGTGCTGTCCCAGTTTGACTTAACGCAACATGGAAATAAAAAAGTAGTAAGCTCTGCAATTCAAATATCTTCAAATGAATCGCCATTAAGCCTTGCACAAACATTTGAATGTTTCCCACATATGAGGGAAATGCATGAAAACAGCTCGACATTGTTTAAAGTTCATTCTCCTGTAGGTACTGTGAATCAAGCAGACTCTACAACGCATATCTTGCATAAACTTCTCCTGCATCCTCCTTTGTTTGATGGCTCAACACAGGTTCCTAATCCAACAGAAACTAGTTTTCCTACACAGATAGCTTCAAAAGAAGTATCTCCTAGTTCTCCACAAATGTTCGAATTGTCTTCATTTAAATCTGAAACACATACCAAAACATCACATATTCAAACCATACTAGAACATCCAGTTTCAATAAGCTCCGATTTTAAACAAGAACCTTTCTTAAATCAATTTCAATTTTGCACTGATCAGAAATTTAAAAGTCAAGATATACTGAAACCTCTTGAGTCAAATAACATTCCAGAGTTCATTGAGCTTGGGAAAGCAGAACTGGAATTAGAAACAATTTGTGCTGACCAATCCATCGTTGTTGGTAACAGCAACTTAGATAATTTTGTAGGTAACATTCCCAGAATTGTTCCAACACACTTTTGTGAGGTCTGTAATGCTACTTTTGATTCCGAGAAGCTATTTAAGTGGCACTTGGGTACTCACAATGAATATCGCCCTTTTCCTTGTTCTCACTGTGGATGTAGATTCAAGCGAATAAGCAATTTGCGTGAACATTTACGATTTTATCACTTGAAAGGCCAAGTTCCATGCTTCATATGTGGAAAACGTTTTGTGAACTCAAAATTGTTGCGGAAGCATACAAAATCACATACTGGTCACTACAAATATGTAAACCGAAAAGTGGATCCACTGAAACCATACTTTGAAATACGAAAGAATCAAGTAAGTACCAATCATTAGTTATCAGTGCTCTTTTCATTGTGGCAGTATAGCTGTCATCAAGTGTTTGAACTTACAATAGCTTTCAAGGTTCTGTATGGAAGGGCAGAAGACATGAAGTACGAGGAGTGAAGAATTGATTCGGTGAACTGTAGTGTTTAACCCTTTAAGGACTGCGTGCGCGGTAACAACTTATAACTGACTTGTAGAAAAAAAATTGCAGCTCCTCACCCAGTCGAAATAAGGTAATGAAACCTGTGTCATTTTTATCCTTAATGATCTGGCTTTCATATCCCAGTTTAAATTTTACTGTAATTGGCTGGAAGTTTTCGATATAACTTGTAGAAGAACTGTAAACAATGATTATACAGCGGGCGCATTCGGGCGCACCCGTCCTTAAAGGGATAACCGTATCACTTGATTCTATCGATCTTTTAACTAATAACCTGCAGTATATTGGAAAAATATTTGTCTTGAATTGAATGATTATATGAAAGTCAGGATTTTTTAAATCCCCCATTAAGTTGTTATATTGACAGTCGATAATTTGCAGAAGATATTGGTACAAATATCTTTATTTATTTGAAATTGTGTGTATACTGTGCTACGAAGATAAGTTGTTGTATTTGTTTAGTATAGAATTTGCCAAGTAGCACAGTACCACTCTGTTGTATGCTACGACAGCCACAGGCCCACAGATTGTAAGTCAATTAGACAGTGATTTAACACAAATGGTAATTTTATAGAACCTCGTAATATTATAGGCCTATAGTAAAATTAACAGAAAAAAATTAAGTTCTAAAAAAAGGTGCAAATTGGGACCGATAATTTTATCACAATTCAATTCTGATTCGAAAAAGTTGGTTCTATATTTCTAAATTTTCTGGGAAAAAAAACAACTTAAAATATATCAACTTTTGTTCTGTGACCATGACTGCATGTGCTGAAATTAGTCATAATACCACCTTCTGAATGAATGAGAAATGAATTTAAGGCTTTATTGCAAATGGGTACAGAAATGCAACACTGTATGAAAATGTCAGCGTCATTTTAGAAGCCAATTAAAAAAAAAATCGTACGTTGTAAAAGGGTGCACATTGGATGGCACTCAAATTTAGGAAAACTCAGAAAAGACAAGGGTTCGCACAAAGTGCTTAATTTGTTAAGAAAACATTCAAGACCTTGAATTCCTTGAAATTGTTAGCTAGTATTTCGCCTACATTTACCAGAACCTTCAACCTCATTTCCTCTGAAAATTTCTAGTTTCTCCACAATCACGCACCACATCAGAAATGTTATAACCTTTAAACTATGTGCACCATACCAAGTTCTTTTGATTCTAAAATGGCCAGGCTTAAGACCATGATCTCAAAAATGGAAATGAGCTACTTAATAAATATGTTTCGTGTATTTTAATTCGGAGAATTACGCTTGCACCACCACAGTCGTAAAAACACAATGGTGTAGCGGTGCAAGTGTGTTTCTCCAAATTAAAATGTTAAATTTGCATCACTGTTACTGTCGGTTACCGCTTTTTAAAGAGAGGTTTCAGTAATTAGAAGTGCCAGATCATGAGACGCGTAAAAATGCGCAAGTTTGTGATTTGTGGAGAAGTGTATAAAAATGTATACATCAAGAAAAATCCTTGAATAAAATTTTTTTGTTGTAATTTAAATTAGTGCTCTAGCCTTGAGCAAGAGAAATCGTAACCAGTATATTGGAAAAAATTTTCCTGGTGTCTAGAATTGAATTGCAATTTATTTAAAATAACGTGCATGTTTGTCTTAAAATGTTGCTGAGCTTCTCTTTAAAAACATTTTCTTCCGCACATTTGCATCAGTTGTTTGCTGGGCTGTTAATTAAACAACTGGTAATCGGCTGTTACAGCGGAATAACAAAAACGTCACTAGATAATTGGACACAATTATCAAAAAGAAAAAGAAAAGTTCATCTTAATTTTTGGTGAAAACACTATGAGGAAAGGGCTTCTACGTAGATCCCGTTCATATTCATCAGAGAGTGTAAGAAGCACAAATTGGCGATCTATCACTTTTCAAAGCATTACCTCCATTCTAACGATGGGCTGTGTGAGTTCACCACTGATCTCTACAATACGGTTTATCTGCGTGCGGCACTTCTTACTGAGTAATCTCAACGTTGGGAAACGAAGCTGCCTTGGTGTTCAATGGGACTTTCCAATGCCGTTAAGTACCCTGGGTGCATACCGTAGCCTAATGAAGTGTCTGTTGGCCTCGTTGGTGTGAGGGTGGCGGTTGTGAAGGAGCTCCTTCTGGTGTGTTTGAATGCTTCACGAGATACATATGAATTCATTCCGAGCGATGGCCTTGAGCTGGTTAGTTAGATGTCCAAAATTATAAGGAATGCTGTGTCCGTCATGGTTGGTTTTCGATGGGGTTGATCTTGTCATCTAGGGTTTCAAAAGTAGTACGTCTAGGAACGGCAGGGATTCGTCCGTCTCTCACTTACCCATTTAATTGAGATCGGTATGCCACCTATTAATCATAGCGAGCATCACTTGCGGAGCCAATGCCCTATTAACAGACATGCAGACATCCTCAAATCCAACTACGTATCCGATTTCTTTGGAGACGATGCCAAAGTGGTATGACCGGCCCGCCAATAGTTCTAATGTTGCTTCATTTTGGTTTGGGAGTTGGGGGGCTTGAAGTCCTCTGAAAAGACAGGATTTGTGAAAGGTTCAAAATGATGATCTATTATCTGGGTGTAACAGCACACTAGTTAGTGTGAGTGCAAACAAGTTAGAATATAGTTATCTTCTTCACACCACCAATTGGTTCCTTCACACACCATTTCACATAGCGCTTGCTTTTGCTTTTACCAAAAAATTTTAAAGTTCGTCTGGCAGTTCCCCAAGGCCAAAGCTTACGCAAATTAACCACAAAGCTCTTTGAATAAATTATTTATTTAGGCAGCTTTATTCCTAATTTTACTTCGTCCCATTTTAATTTTAAGCCAATAGTGAAAAAGTATATTTTAATGGCTTTTATCTGCTGGGCCTGCCAAAGAAAGTTCAATTTTGATGACTAGTTGAAAAGTTATAATCATTTAATATTTTACTTGTCATTTTCGCAACAATCGTAAATGGACACCATATCATCAACTTTTAATGGTATGGTATCATTAAACTTGCAAAAAGAACATTTTACCGGCCCCCAGCCAGGCCTGCTAAAAATGGTTTCTTTTTGCCTAAAACATACTTAACCTGATAATTTTAGCATTACATTCCTCGAATGTGATGTTCCCCTGGAGGTTTCTTCCGGTGCGCAGACGCCTGCTTGCATATCCCACTGCGCATGCGCGGCGCAGTCCTCCCTTATAAAAGCGAGAGCATGGACGCTTTCGGCATTCATTTTACTCTCAATATGTCAGGCGGTGATTCGAGAGGGGAGGTTGGGCGGGAGTTAGGTTAAGTAAGTTTTAGGCAAAAAGAATTGCACTTTATTCAGAACTGTGTGGAAACAGGAATTTGGATCTCTTTCGTAGGGATTGGTGGTCCTGAAAAGGACCGTTGTTTTAGGGTCTTGCTTCCTTCTGGATGGCTTGCTTCTTTGTTCTGAGTGCTTAAGGGGGCTTAACCACGGTTCTGGCTGCGTTGATTGGTCCCAGCCGGTGTTTTCCTGTTTCTTCCCTTGACATGTCCCTCAGGTAGTGGGAGGTGAAGGTTGATTGGTGGTGCCAGGATGCTGCTGCCAGGATCTCTTCGATTGGGGTGGCGTTGTGGTGGGCCCATGATGTGGAAATCACTTTAACCTCGTGCTGTTACTCTCGTCTAGTTTGTCGTAGGCTGTTTCGCTAGTCTTTCTGATCCAACGAGATATCATGGCAGCTGAAGTTGCGCCGGTTTGTGGGTTAGCTGGGAGAAATAGTTGATTTCTGCCTTTGCGGATGTCCTCATGTTGTGTACGGGCTAAATAAAAGCGTAGTGCTCGAACTAGACAGAGGAGACGATCCGGTTCGTTGCCTACAATGTTGGATAGGGCCGGAAATGTAATCGGTTTTGATGGTTCGGAGGGTCATTTTTTGCTCTGAAGGATGCTCTTGGGTGAAGTGTTACTGAGGAAAAGTTTGGACCGAAAATGCAGTAGGCTGGGTCTGCGGAAAGGGCTTTGATTTCTGAACATCGGGACTGGCTACTAGGGTTAAAAGGAAAACACTTTTCCGGGTCATGAGATAAAGTGAGCTGTCCTGCATTGGTTCATATGGTTTTTTCATCAAGGATTGTAGGACGAGGGAAAGGTCCCAGTCAGTCTAGGTGTTGGACGTTCGTTTTCGAAGGATCAAAGTAATGCTGAGATGCGGTAGTCGTCTAGTAGTTGTTTTGTTTGCTGCTTTGAAGACAGAATTAAGGGTAGAGCGGTAGACCAGAATCGTGGAGCCTTTTAATTTGTCGATGTTGAATAAGTCGGAGAAGAATTTCAGGAGGTCGGGCAAAGGGGGGGGGGGTCGATTGGATTAATGTGTTTTTTGATACACCAACAAATCCATTTTGACCAGTGGCTGTTGTACATGCGGTTGGTGGCGTCTCTTGTTGCTTTTGAGGCGATACGATTGGATTCCTCCTGATGAATTCCAGACTTCTTGAGGAGTTTGACGATAGTAGCCACCCTTGTAAGTTGAGGTTTGCAAGGTTCGGGTGTAGTTTTAGTCCTTTCTGTTGTGACAGAAGATCTGGTAGAAGGGGTAGACTTCTTGGGAGTGTTGACTACTAGGTCTAGTAGGAGAGGAAACCACGCTGTTGATGGCCAGAGGGGCGCTATGAGTAGGAACAGGCTCTGGCTTTCTTCTATTTTTTGAAGGACTTGAGGAAGTAGTTTGAACGGGGGGAAGAGGTAGGCAAACAGGTTGTGCCATGGAAACGTCAGGGTGTTTACAGCTATTGCTCCTTCGTCCGGAATCGGGCTGATGTAGTGGAGAAATCTGGCATTGTGCTTCTTGGCGGACAGGTCCACCATCGGAGTGCCCCAGATGTTGAAGAGAGATTCGCAAATGGATTTCTTGAGGCACCATTCGCCCGTCGGCGGATTTCGGCGTGAGAGAGAGTCAGCAATCACATTTCTGTTGCCTGGAATGTGAAATGGCAGTAGGGTGATGTTGTTCGGAATGCAAAGGTTGAAAATTTCGGAAGGTACGGAGTGAAGGGATCTTGATTTTGTTCCACCCTACTTTCTGAAGACGCCAGGGCTGTTGTGTTATCGGCTTGGACCTGGAGCACCTTGTTTTGGATTAGAGGGAGGAAGTATCGAAGGGCTAGCAGGATTGCTCGGAGCTCGAGAATGTTGATATGGTCTTTGCAGGATGTTGGCAAGAGACCCGAAACTTCCAGGTTGTTTATGTGTGCGCCCCAACCGGTTTTGGATGCATCCGTGATGAGATCGGGAGTTAGTTCGTGAAGGGGAAGATTCTTTGAGAGGTTTGTGACGTCGGACCACCAGGAGAGTTTCGATGGGGAAATCGCTGTTAAACGGTTCTGGGTTGTCGGGGTGTTTCTGATCGATGGACCAGTTGTCTATCCGGTGATGGTGAAAGGGCTTGACCATCCATCGGCCGTAGGGGACGAGGCTCGCCATTGCATCCATTTTCCCTATTAGGGAGTTTAATTCCCTGGGAGTGAAGTTGGCATGGCTGCGAAAGTGACGGATGTGTTGAAGGAAATCCTCGAGCGGTCCGGTGAAGGCGAGATTTTTGCCGATACTAGATCGAAGGAGGGCCGCAGGAACGTGAATGTTTGTGCGGGTGAAAGGCGAGATTTTGCGTAGTTCACTCCGAAGCCCAGATAGTTTAGAAGGGAGATGGTCTTGTCTCTGTTGAGTTCCAGGGTGTGGGGTCCGGGTTGTTGAGGGCCCAGTCGTCTAGGTATGTGCTGGCTTGGATTTGATGTTGTGGAGATTTGCCAAGATTGGTTTTAATATCATTGTGAAGATTCTGGGTGCGGCATTCAGCCCAAAAGGAAGGCAGCAGAATTCGTAGACCCTTTGGTCGTAAATGAAGCGGAAGAGATGGGTGTAGCCGGGTGAAGGGGGACGTGAAGGTAGGCATCTTCCAGGTCTATTGAGATTGTCCAGTCGTCTTGTTTGAAGGAAAGGAGAATGGATTCGAGAGTTTCCATCTTGCAGTGATCGTGGTGAATGTACCTGTTGAGGGGGTTCATATTGAAGATTAAACGGGAGCCTCCCGACTTCTTTGGACGGGTGAAAATGGAGCTGTAGAAACCCGGGTCTGGATTGTTGCATTTTTGCGGAGGAATTCCGAGACTTCGAACGAAAGAGATTCTGTGGTCGGAGGGGAGAACTTCCACAGTGGGGTGGATTTTAGTGGAGGTTAAACTAGGAGTGTTGGTCGAAAGCCGTGTTTGGTGATCGAAAGGACCTCCGTGTTGTGGGTTAATTCTTGCCAGGCCGGGAAGAAATGGCGGAGTCTTGCGCCGACTGGAAGGCAGGAAAGGCGGGAGGCGTCATTGTTGATTTTTGCGAAAGAAACTCCTGCCCCTTGGTGAGGAGTGGCGGCTCGCTTTTGTTCTTTGGCCGGAGCGGGAGCGAGAGGAATCGGGCCGAAAGGGCTGGTTTCTCGGCTGAAAGGACGCGCTCTCATTCGTGCGAGCCGGTGGTGCTGTCGTTGTGACCTTGTTCCATTCGTGCGAAGGGCGGGGATTGGCCTGTCTATTTTTCTGATAAGGGCGATTGGATGATGGATTTTGTTTTTGCGGTTTTGGTATCTTTGATATGTCCAAGTATGGGGCTAGAGTTGGGATGAGACCACGGAATAAGGTGTGCGATTTATGGATTGGTTGGTTGCGGAAACGGTGACATGTGGAGACGTTGAGGTTGTTGGCGGACGAAAGGGCTATTTCCCGAAGGAGCAGGGCGTTGTTGAATAGGGCCCTGGTTGCCCAGTTTAGGGAGTAGTAAGTTGCGAAGCTTGCCTTCTGAAAGAGCTGTGAGATTAAGAGATGAAAGGTTACGTATTTCTTTCGGGCTTGAATCTGCAAAGAGTTTCACACAGAGGGCGTTGACCGCAGTGTTAAGGACATCAGCCTGGGAGGCCGCCCGAAGGCTTAGTCGGAGACATTTGTCATTTTCGAAAAGAACAAATGTTGGAATTTCAGCCTTCTTGGGGATGGAGAGGGCAGAGCCAAAGTCCATCTTGATTTCGCCGCACAGGAACTCGCATTTGGAAAAAGTATCAAAGTTGTTTGGCTTTGTGGCGCCGTCGCCGAAGACGAAAGAAGCTGTTTTCGTGGCCTGGACGTCGAGCAGGAGGTTCTTTATCAAGAATGAGTGGATCACCCTTGCCGAGGAGGGAGCCTTCGTTGCGAAAGAGGCAAGTCAGAAGGTTTGTTGATTGGCCGAGAAGGTTACGTGGTTTGTCATTTTTGTCCTGAAGGGCAAAGCCGAATCCCGTCTTCAAGCCTCGATTAATGACTGGTGCATCCACAGATTGCGATGGCTTAAAAAGAAAACAATCTGGAACCGTTTCTTCGACTGTCTTGAGAAGCTTAGCAAGGGTTAAGGTTGGATCATCAGCCGAATCGTCTGGGAAATGAATTCGTCTTTCCGGCGTAGGAAGTGTGGTGGACGAAGGGAGCGAAGGACCGGCAGCGAAGGGCCTTGAGTAGTGGGCGAAAGGGAAGTCCTTCGTTTCTTCAAAACACCTGAAGGGGAAGGAGCGCATCGTTTAAGGCTTTCGTGGCTCGAAGTGGAGGCGACCCAATCTTGAGTACGGGCGTGACGGGCAGAAGACGTACACGCCGGCGGTGGCATTGGGTTCTCTTTCATCGTGCGGACGGTATTAACGACGATGTCATGTACCTCACTTCGTGTGAAGAGTTTGACGAGAGGTCTAACGGAGAGTTCCGGGCAGGTGAAAGAGCCGCGGCTCGGCGGAGATTTCTTTTAGCTTCTCGGTAATTGTCCTTCGCAAGTTGTAAATTGTGACGAAGGGAAGAGAGATCCACAGGTTCGGCTGGTGGAGTGCATTGGCTGGCCTGAAGGCGAGATTCTGAAAGGGCATTATCATGGCCGAAGGGATCTTCGGTGAAAGCCGTAGGGGTGATTGGCTCTGTGACGGCGAGGTCGAGAGCGCAGATCCAGCGGTCGCCGAGAGCGAAGGGAGCATGGGGGAGAGCAGCAGATGAGGCGGGAGCATCAGCGGCGGCCATCTTCGGTAATCCAAATTCCATGTGAAAGGTGGGGAACTTCAGCGCGAGGTGGCGTGGAGACACCTCTGGAGGAAAGTGAATGCCGAAAGCGTCCGCGCTGTCGCTTTTATAAGGGAGGACTGCGCTGCGCAGTGAGATATGCAAGCAGGCGTCTGTGCATCGGAAGAAACCTCCAGGGGAATATCACATTCGAGGAATGTAATGCTAAAATTATCAGGTTAAGTTGTTTTGGCAATAAAGAAACTAACTTGTATTACAAGATCCTACCAACATACTAAAAGAAGGCGGTGGCCCACCTTTAGTCCATTTGAGAGGGAATGAGCATTGGGTAACTCTCCCTTTGTTAAAATTAAGTTAATATGTGTCTATCTGAACAATTCTTGCCTCTTTCGACACCCTTAAAAGAACAGTTAAAATTCGTTGTTCAGATACAATGTTTTATGCAACTTATAAAGTTTTTTCGTTCAGTTTTCTACAAGGGGTACATGCCCGGTTTAAAGTGAACAACAAACTGAATAACTTTTTCCCATCACCATTTTTCAATATTATATTTTCTATAGTTTACCCCAAGGGTCGCAAAACGTTTTGCAACTAAGCAGCAAAAGTTGTGGGCCCTTCAGAATGTCGTGGCTTTACAAATATCGTGGCATATTTTTTTTTCTTCAGATTCTTGCATTTTTGCACATATTTTGCAGCCTAAATTAAGCGTAAGCCGAAGCTATATTGACATTATGGCACTGTGGCAGCAAAACTAAGAGTAAGACTGCTTCTCAAACTTATTAAATTAAATATCTGAAATTAAAACACTTCAACCTTTTAATTATTCCGAAGTTTAAAATACGATTTGAATTAAATAAATATTATTAAAACGTACAAATTTTGCCACCACTTCAGTTTGAATTTTGTTTGAACACACCACCAGCACGTTAGGGCAAATAAAAAAATACTTTGTTTTACAGGAGCGCTCGCGTCTCCAAAAATCGTGCGCATCATTTTTTTTTATGACTTCGCTTCACTTTCGAAACAAACGGCGCACGAGATCTACCACAATTTAGCGTAATATGTAACATGCAGACTGGCAGATGGCAGTTCTACTCTCTCTGTTCTCGTACCTAAGTCGATAGTGGACTTTACCAAAAGCTAAAAATAAATATGACCTTTATAAAATATGACCTAGCCAAAACAAATTTTGTCACCTGTACAACTAAATTTTGGAATAAAAATAATAAAATCCGCCCGCCCACATGTGGCTTTTGAGTGATAAACTCCTGTAAAACAGGGTATTTTTTTTTTTGCTCTGAGAAAATTTTTACTGGTAATCGATGAGTAGGATACTGCATGTTTCATCATATTCATGGTGTGTGGCTGAATTCTCACATTAATAAGCCATGTTGTACAACGAGGTGCAGGATTTTTGGACCAGTATATGGCAAACAGCTGTGCTGGAGTTGGTTCTTTTTGACAAAGCCCTCTGAAGAAATGCATGTCATCACAGTTTTGGATTATGCTGGAGGGTACTAGCCGGAAGTTTTCGTATCGCATTTTCGGTAAAAATTGTGAAACTAGGATAGACACTCCATGTGACCGGTGTCTTAACCCCAACAGAAGCAGTGAGCTTACATCAGATTTCAAGAGGTCTCAGTGACGGAGCCATGAAGCGTAGAAAGGCAAGTAAGATCTTACTTTGACTATTAAAATATAAATATTCTCTTCGTTGAAGAGAGACCTCAAACACGTGCGCGGGGAAAAATATCGTTTTGAGCTGTGCATAAATTAAAATGTACCTAATTATTACTGTGCCTATGGCCTACACAATTTAAGCCGTAGTTTCTGTCCACAAAAAAAGAAAGATTTCCACGAATAATAGCGCATAATAGTTTTGATTTTGGTTTTAATGTGTGGTAATAGTTTATTTTTGTAATGCATTTTAATGATTTCCCTTATTGAACTGATAACTAAGGGATAAATGAGATTCTACAAAACAAAACTTTTGCAGGATTTCCACCAAGTTTTTGCCAGGGTTGGTTCGCAGTCTTGAATTACTTGAAAAGTCTTTTCTTTGAAAACAAGAATCCAAGGCTTGAAAAACCATAAAAATATGATTTTTTTGTGTGTATAAATGGCCTTGAATTTTGGTTGTGTACTATAATGATGAAATACAGTTAATCACAGTATTAATTATATTACACCTAAACTAATAAATAAAATAAAAATTATAAAATAAATAAAAGATTGTCTGCAGATTCAGTTTCTTCAGTGAACACTGCTTCACCCGTATCGGACTTTACATAAAATATAGCTACAGTGCAGTGCAAGCAATTTGTGCTGGAAGGGGGCGCCGATGTCCCCCCTCCCCCCCCAGCTGGGGGGGGGGGGGGTGGTAATGTCATTAAATTAAAAAAAAGAAACAAAAGGTAGAATGAAATTAACAAAGAAAGAGCTGCTTAAACTATACACGTTGAAAATAATGCCTCTTTGTTATAAATCAAGGGTTTCTTTTTTTTTCAAAGTGAGACATTAATGTATTAAATTGTATGTTGCTAGCATGAAAACTGGAAATTAATAGATAATTATACGAAAAAGATCTTACAATTCCTTAAAGTTGACCTTGAAAAGCCTTCAAACAGGGTTCCCGCTAACCTGGAAGAGAACCTTGAAAACCAAGAAAACTCGGGGAAATTTAAACCTTGTTTTAAACTCGCTCAGGTAAAGCTCAGGGAGTTTTCTAATTTTTCACAAAAATCCTGGAAAGCTCAGGGAAAAACCAAACGTCACTGTCTTAGGCCTAAATGCGTTAAAAATATTAACTCGTTTTGTTTAAATATGGTATTCATATATTTCTGTATTGGAACCGAAAAGCTCAATAAATCGGGCTACTCGTTTGCATTTTTTGAGCCCTACAAACAAGAAAATCTGCAAAAGATATGAATTCTTTACCAAAATTATGGTAAGTAGCCTGGAAATTGACCTCAACTACTTGGAAAACCTGGAAAACTTGGGGTAAATTATTTCCGTATTTTGGTGGGAATCCTGTGAAAGTGGTTGTCCACAAACCCTGTTTGTGATTTGCTGTCACGATTGAAAGGTTATATCAGCAATGAGCCCTAACAATGATGAAACAGCCTGTCTAATTTAGATCTTTGTGTGTCAGAGCAGTTTGATTTTAATTCCTTGCATCCTCCTAAAAAATTATTTTAGCCGAAGATTTGATTCTTGCGCAGCCAAATTAGGGTTGGCAATTTCCCGGGAAAAACTAGTTTTGGACAGGGCACTGGTAAATACCGGCTATGTGGGAAAAATGTTATTTTTTATAATTATTTTTTAATTACATGCATTTTTTAAGTTTGGAGCCTAACTGCTCATTAACACTAATAGTAGTACTGAGTAATTTTATTTAAACGAAAATTCAAGTAACAGAACGTAGTGAAACTACTATAACATAGAAACTTTCATTATGAGAATTTTTAGCATTTCAATTATAATTTGTGCACTCGTAACACACAATTATATTCATTTTCCTATGTAAACGTTGCATCGGCAAACATATTTGAATCTAATCTTTTCAATTGAAGACACTTTTAATTACATTTAACACTATTTAATTTTTAAAACTAATATAATTACATTTTACTTGTTAAACACCTATTTTTGTCTTTAACTTGGAATAAGTATTTTATCCCGGGGCGGTAAATACCTGGTAAAAACCACCCCTGGTAAATACCATGCCAACCCTGAAACAAATTTTGTAGTGAAATTACACTTGACGAAACGACGAGTTTTGTTCCTATGATGGTGGTTATACTTAATACTGTACAATAATAGCACAGTGCCCCTCAATTAAATAAAATATGTATAGATGTAGCCGATCCTTTAAGAAATAGATGTAGGAGCCGAATTAGGAAGATGAGTGAAGGAATAAGCCAAGGAGATTGGCGAAAAGTGTTAGGAAATAAGCGAACTTTTTTTAGCCATTCATGCCTAGCCTGCTTACTGCTAAGATTTACAGCATGCAATTCTTAAGCGCGTGCTGTATTCTCTCTTAAACAAGATGTCAACTATTAACGGACATGTTGTAAAAGTGTGTTCCAAGTTTAGCTATCATTAGGGATAACTTAGGAATGGCATCGGACTAAGTATCTGCACTTACAATGAACTTCTAGTCAGGTGCATCTATCGAGGACAGCGGATGGATCAAGACTACAAAAAAAGCTCAAGTTCGGACGGGTCAGTCAAAAGCATAGTTGGACGCGGCCTGTGCTAGTATTTATTGAAGGTAATTACAGTATATGTAATTCTAAACTCTACCAATTCTAACTTGTTTGGAATTGAAAGGTTCAGTGATAACAATCATGCATAGAGGATGTATATCCCTGAAATTAGTGGTAAAAAGGATTATGGACGTACACTGATAGTTCAGCGACTGAGCCTGCTTCTATGGATCCAACTAAACCAAAGTACAACTAAGACGAAGTACAATGAGGGAGTACCAAGTGCAGCACTCTCAATGATGCTTGCAATGTGCCAGCACCTTCAAGGTGCGTTTGCAGAAATAGAAAATCCGAAGACACTAGGGACACTAAAAAATAAGTTTGCAGAATAAACGAAAATGCGAAACTAACTACTTTTAAAGGCCTTATTAATTGTAAAATGACAAGACGGCACAAAATCGTATATTGAATGAATTCAGGGTTTTGCTAGAATGGCAAAAACTGATGGCTGTCTGGGTGTGACAAGTAAATTTGGAGCTTTATTAATTGTTTGTGATTGCCTAGTTCCTACAATAATTTACTGCTACATAGTGATTAATTCACCATTGGTAAGTACACGCCAGATCATGTAGGGATGTTCCTGTTGAAAGACGACAAAAGATGACTTAAAAAAAACATGAAGAATATGATTCTCAAGAAGCCAATAGGTAACTTCGTAGCAAATTCGAAAATTAACGTAGTTTAAAGGTAAACGAAACAAAAGCCAAAGGAGGAAAGATGAAGTGTTTTACCTGCCACAAGGAAGGGCATTTCACTACATAATGTAGGACAAGACAAATGAGAAGTTCGTGGTCTGAAAGTAAGAAATCATCTGGGTGAATATCAGTCATGATGAGCAGCAGGAAGAAAGCCTTCACAAGTTGTGAACAACTAAATGGTAGATCTGCGTTGATGGCTGATAGCACTTAGGTCACAGTTGAGGGTGTAGGCTGCATCCAAGTGGAAGTTACTGAACCTATCCAAAGGTTCTATGTAGAAATAACTGCAGAACATTCCTTAAGAATGGTAGAAATTTGAAGGCTCTCTTCAACCAGGGCTTACACTGCGACATACAGCGGTATTAAGAACCAGCAACTGACGGCAGCGCATCGGCAATTCAGAGAAAAACCCCTTGTGAAGGAAAAGGTAGTGTGGCACAGACAGGCACAACACACAGCTATAATACTAGGAGTAAGTATAGGATTTCAGAACCGGTGCCTGTACTCCCATTTGAAGCAGACAAGGAGAGGAATGAGGAAGCGCCACTCTCTCCCAAGACCACCAGAGGAGGGTAAGTA
>JAHWFP010023218.1:0-12726 GCA_023313725.1 Lithobius niger
ATTGTGTTGCCAATAATGCAGATTACTGTACACAGTAATAATGTTGACACTAATGTTAATTAATACATGTTATGAACTTACCACATATCAATATTCACAAAGAAGCTGAACAACAATTGTGATAAGCATGTACAAAAATTTAGTAAATTGTAAAAACTGAAGACGTAAAGATAAAAACCTAACCGAGATTTACAATTTTACGCAAGGGGAGACAAGGAACTGCAACAACACCCCCCCCCCCATAACCTACGAAACTTTGATAAAATTGCAGAATTGGTGAAATTTAAGGCAAATATACGCAAAATCTGGTCAAAAGAAAATGTATGCACGGCCTCCTTCAAAACTTAGTTTGTATTCGTCCTGAATCCACCCTTGATTCTACTGACTGGCATTTTTTAAGTCTGTTGTTTTAAATGAATTAAGCTTTCGCCCATCATCAGAAGTGGACTGGCAGCCAAAAGGCGCAGGTCCTGGACCTCCAGGAGCGCCGTCGTTACCTATTCGTATGGTTCAAAGTTTTCTGTTCAAAAATATTAGATACAGCATACATATTACAACTTACATTTTTTTTTGTCGTCTTTTGAAAACGTGATCTATCTGGATCGAATCAACAAATTACGTGACGTCACATTGCATGTTTGTGCGGCACCGCACTGACCTGTGCAGCACCGCATTTCTAAAAGGAGCAGACAAGTCGTGAATGAGCCGCATCACGTCTTGTGGGCATGACAGTACAGTTACTGTATACGCCAGAAGGGGGTAAAATTAAAGCAGTTTGATGAGAAAGATAAATATCTGCCTACAAAATAGTACTAGTACGGGTAGTTTTATAATTCAATTAAGATTCTAAACATTACAAAACTCGGCAAAAACAGCATTTTTACCTGCTTTTTTTTGCTGAAGCTTGCTGATAGAGCGGAGGGGTGCTGACGGCCTGAGGCGCGAGTCCCATTTAGGACCCTGGGATCTGGGCCAGTCTGCCTCTGCCTATTATGTAATTTTGACGACGCAAACTGGCTGTTAGTAGCATGGTTCTTTATTGTCAAACTTTCTGTGATTAATTTGAGTAATATTATTTAAACGTTCAGATAACAGAAACGTTTAGCTTACCTTGGCATAACGTTCAGTACTGTAATATTTTGCCATTAAAGTATTAATTACTTACACAAACTTTCATCTAACAAGCACCTTTAGTCATTTGTCTATTTTGCTATTGTCCATTGTTATCAACGCAATGCTTTCATATATCTATGCAATTTATACACATTGTCGTATCAATTTTAAACATTTTTTTTTGTTTTTTGGCCCAGTATTACAAAAAGTACTAACCAAAGCTGTGAATTTTATTTATCACAACGTGCATTAGTTAGAAACCTAGAGTTGTCGGATTTCCTTTCATGTCACGAAAAACAGAATTTAAAAACCGGCATGCAATGCTAGGGCACGCCTATCTTTGAAGATTAGTAAGCACCCTGCAGCCAAAGACTACATATTTTTCTGGAAACAACGTCCTTTTTGTAAGTGTATCTATCTTATGAAAACTCAAGTTTTCTTTTAATCTTAATTTAATTTTTAGTTCAATTAGAGTAAAATTTAGTCACCGAGAACTAACTAGCATAAACATTGCCTCGCGTCTGTGTCCAGTTGTTGTGTAAATACCTCAGCTTATTTTAAAGTAATCATAACTATTCACTAAAATGTGTCATTACATCTGTGTAGTACTTTTCATTCACAAATGGCAATAAAATGTTATTTTCGTAATCAGAAATTTGTCACTTACTCCAATGACAGAAATCCATGCAAGACTTTTAGCGAAATAAGGAAAATGGTTGTTGGTTTCTGGAAATTTACCAATTTTGCAACAGTTACACTTTAATACCGTATATTGCAAATGAAAAAATAGACACATGCTGGATCTACCCCCTCACAGGTTGTAATGGCCCCTCTCCCCCATCCCCCCCCCCCCAAAAAAAAATGGTTTTTTTTTTGCTCATGATGGCTAACTGTTGGTCAGATCGATAACATAGCACTTAAACGAGATCTTCGGCAGAAAATTTGCTGCAGGAAAGTTTCTATTCAAATCGTGATTATGATACAATGTTTTAATTTGATCATATATAACGTGAAATGTATTCATTTGTTAAAAAATTTTCGACTTACATGTCCTCCTTAAAGCTTCTAAATTAAACCTAAATGGATATGCAATGGCTTTTCTGGTAGTGATAAGTTCTTTCCACCAAAGCTAATCACAAGACCCCAGCCAGAATTTGTTTTAAACCATAGTGGAAACCAACCTTGCCACATGTTCCAAGTGTATTTAATGCACAGTGGTGACGTCACGCTAATACATCCCCATGCTAAATGTGTAGTCGTTATATACGGTTAATGTGAAAACCCACACACGTCACAGTGGGTTAAATTTTGATAACCCACACTTTTTTGTTAATCTAAGACTTTTTACGCGGGTCTACACAACCCCTGCTCCACCATGTGACATATGACCCAACTTTGTAAAATTCCCGTACACAACACAAATGCAACCAGCATAAATAGGCACATTTACAACCTGCGACATTTTTCTTTCTAGCCTAACACAGAAAAAAAAAACTTACATACTATGCTAGACCCCACCCACGGAGGAATGGCCCAACCCGGCTATTTTTCGTTCCGACGGTACGAAAACTAGGCTACTGACACTTCCTAAACACCTAAAAACCTACGACACTCAAGGGAATAGCGAATAGTTGGGGGCTATTGTATGCTGTTTTAAACGTGCAGTGTTAAGTGTATAACATGCCAATTAAATTTCCTCCTTCAAGCTCCCTGTAATTTAAATGGATATAACCAGGATTTCTGCGTAGGTGGAGATGCATCTTTCCCAATAAGGGTAATCAGACTCTGGCACAGGTATTTTGTAGTGTGTCTTATATGGTGTTGGAATGCCAAAGTTTCCGCTTCATGAAAGTTTTGAGAGGGGAAAAAAAATGTGTTCCCCTACGAGTCACCGTAGTAACAGCGTGCATTTCTTCCTGTTTTCCCTCCAAACTATCCTAGTTGATGATGACATCACTAATTTTGTGCGTATAACACCTCTTCAGTGTTGCTTTCTGTGTGAACATACTTCTCGCTAACAAAGTGTGCTGACTGCTCTAAGCTTGTATACACGGACTAGTGAAAATCACTTATTTAGACCAAACAGTATGAAGTTGTTTGAAGCTGTGAAGTAAAACAATTCATATTGTAACATGTTAAAAATGGTAGATGGTACAATTTTTGTTGGTCAAACACTTTTCTTGCTGCTGGGAAAAAAACTATAACCTGTTTATTTTTGCATAAGTTCCTTGAAAGTTGCTGTCTCTCTGGAGGTTTTTCGGTGCTTAGTAACCGCCGGCGTCGCAACCCGACTGCGCAACTGTTCTGCGCAGTCCCTCTCTATTTAGGCGCATTCGTTTGGCCATCATTTTTCCTCCAGAGCGTGTCCACGTCGGTCTGTCTCCCAATATTCGTCTTGAAGATTTTCTAGCCAGCTACCTCTAGTCGAAGAAGGATGTCGACGAGCCCGACGAGGTTACGGAAATTCCCTTCCGGATTCCGTCTGTGCCCACGTTCGTTCCCGACACCCTTGAATGTGCTCTCCTTGCTTCAACTTCAGCAACAAATGTGAATGCTGCAACAAATGCGATTGCCGCAACGAATGCGACTGCTGTTTCGAACCTCAACGTCAACACGAATGCGAATGCGAACGCTGCCGACGAGATGACTGCCTCTACATCACCATTACCTGCAGGCCAACACTCTCGATCGTCCAGCATGCATCTTTCATCCTTTGAAGCGAACAATAAGAAGCTCGTCAAGCTTACATTCGTCTGTGACAACAGCGCAAACTAATGCGTGCCAAAACCCAATCTCCGAAGCAACCATTAGATTTATAGTCTCACTCCTCCAGAGGAGGTCAGTCCGTCTCACATCATGAAGACAACCGTATGATGGACCATGCCATCGACGAATTCGGCTACCAAAACGCCATCACCATGCCGTCCCCATTCGTGATGCCTTCTGCCAAAGCAAAGGGAACCAAAGAATGGGTCACCACCACGTCTTCTTCAAGCCACAAGTGCTCATCCTCTTCTCAGTGGCCCTTGAAGTAATCCCGCTCTTCTTACCGTTCACCGGTAATTGCTGCTAACCCCATCTTGGACGTCGCCGACACTAAAGAATCAAACGTCGATTCTGCATCTCTCATGAACACACTTGCCACGAATGCCGAAGCCACAACGAATGTGAATGCCCCCACGAATGCGCACATTGCAACGAATCCGAATTCAACCACGAATGCGAATGCCGCCCAACTGAGAATTCCACCTGCTTCCACGAGTCAAGTGCATTCGTTTTCCAGACCCGGATCTGAAGACAACACTACAATCCCCTTACCTGAACTTCTAAAAACAGCTGAAGACATCATTCCAGACTGCTTCCTGCATAAACCAACCTTGTCTGCAGATATTAGTCATTAACCGGGGCCTAACCACAGACTTTGGGTTTGCACTACGTGACAAAAACATCAAGCAACAAACCCTCCTTGGCCAATCAACAACTCTCCTAACCTGTTTACTATGAAAGAAGGTGCCATCTTAGGTCGGGGTGAACCCTTAGAACTTGACAAAGAATTCCTTTCCTCCGTGCCTAGGCCGTGAAACTGCCTTTTTCACACCATCCGGCGAAGGTGCAACATCATCAAAGAACTTTGAAACCTACCATGAATCCGAATATTTAACAGCTGAAATCAAGATGGATTTCAGACCAGCCCTTCACCTCCCTAAGCGTGCCAAAATCCCAACATTCGTCTTACTCGACAACGACAAGTGCGTCCGAATGGGCCTTAGAGCTGCATCCCAAACCGATGTCCTAAACACTACCATCAATACACTTTGCGAAAAACTCTCCTTGGATCCAACCACGTCGAAATCAAGGACGTTTCCAATTTGTTCCCACAACTTTTCCAGAAGACCTGCTTTGCAGCTTTCCATGCACTCAACTGGTTCACTCGAGCACTTCTCAACAACACACTCCACCTAAGAGACGCTGCTCTTGCTACAACATCAAACTTTAAACGACTCAACGAAGCACAAGCTCAGAAATCTTCCCCTACATGAGTCCGACACCGTATTCCACAGCCTCATACCAACACTGGTACCCCGCTTAAACCTTTCCAAAAAGGCCAAGCCCTCAAAAAACTGTGGATCTTCAAGATATTTCCCTAGATCCTTTCAACAAAGACCCCTGCAAAGAACTAGCCACAATCTTCCAGCTCGGACAACCACCGACCGGAACAAGGACAAACTTTCTGTTCCAACCAATCCTTTCGGAACACCTCCAAAAGATATCGCAACCGAGATGATAAGGGATCATCTTTTGACAAGAGAAGCCGATACACCTCCCCTAAGAAAAGAAGCAAAACCATGAGGGACCAATGACGCCAACACTCAGCTCCATTACCCTTTAGGAGCTCGTCTTCAACATTACCTCCCAGCATGGAAAAAAATAATAAACAACCAACAAGTGTTATCCATCATTCTAGAAGGTTTTCTCCCAACATTCATCAAGAATCCACCCAATAGCCACTATAAGACTTTGTGGCGAATCATCGAATTTGTCGACAAGAAAGCAATTCAAGAATGCCACCCTCCTTTCGGCCCAGGTTTCTACAGCCACATCTTCTTCAGACCCAGGAAGTCGGGAAGCGAAAGGATGATCTTCAACCTGAAACCAGTGAACCTCTACATGGAAAAACCACCATTTCAAAATGGAAACCCTAGAATCAATCCGATCTTCTCTAAAGCCCAACGACTGGACTGTATCAATCGATTTAGAATATGCTTATCTTCATGTTCCACTTCACTCCTCCATACAACACCTGTTTCGATTTCTTTATCAAGTCAAAGTATTCCAATTACGTTGTCTACCTTTCACACTAAACGCAGCCCCAAGGATCTTCATCCTGATCTTGAAACCCATCCTAGCACACCTCCACCAAGAAGAGATAGAAACAAGCACCTACCAGGACGATTGGCTCCTCAACAACCAGTATCCCATAAAACTACAAGCCAACAAAGACTATACCATCAACTACTCAACCAGTTAGGCTTCGGAGTGAACCTAAAGAAGCTAAGACCCCCAACCAGACCAAAAATGTGTCTTTCTCGGCGTATACTTCAACATGACCACCTCGTCAATCAGCCCCTCTGTAGAAAGGATAGAAGACCTAAAACAAACAAGATAATTCCGGCAAATACCAAGCCACTCACTCCCAAAACTAAACTCCTTAATCGAGAGAACCTAATCCCTTATGGGAGATGGATGATAAGACTATTCCACCACATCCGAATTGACTCATGGGGAAACGAATCATTCCACCCGAGCCATCGACAAACTACGGGCCCAAACTTTCTATCGGAAACCCTTCTTTGATGGTCAGACGACGTCTTCAACCTGTCTCTGCCAGTCCCACTACACGAACCTCAACCTGATCTAATACTACTAACCAATGCATCACTCGAAGGATGGGGAGTCACATTGGCCATCACGAAACATCGGGAACCTGGACAAGTCAAGACGAAGACCACATCAACGTTATAGAACTCAAAGCTGTCAACAATGCTCTACTTCACTTCCAGCATTTAATTCGGAGGGAAAACCATTCAAGTCCAAGCCAACAATACAACGGCAGTGGCATACACCAAGAAAGAGGGCAGAACAAGATCCCGGAAACTGCACGAGATCACATCAACAATTTTTCATCTCCGCATCCAACTCGGAACAACTCTCCTTCCACAACACATTGCAACAGGAATGTCATTGCAGCCTCTCTGTCCCCAAAGAAACCACCAACAGGGGAATGGATGCTAAAGAAATCCATCTGCGAATCACTTTTAACATCTGGGGAACCCCGATGATAGATCTCTTCACCACGAAGCACAATGCCAGACTTCCCTGTATTCGTCAGTCCCATCCCGTACGAGAGAGCAACAGCAACAGATGCGCTGACCTTCCCATGGGAGAACCTCTACACCTACCTCTTTCCCACGTTCACGCCGCAACCACAGATCCAGGAGAAGATCCAACAGTCAGGCAGCTTCTTCCTCCTAATAACCCCAAACTAACCATCAGCAGTGTATTTCCCGCAACTCCTCAACCTTTTGATAGACAACCCACGAAGCCTTCCAACAGTTCCAGATCTGCTCACTCCACAAAAAGGAACCAAGAACCACCAACATATTCACAAGCTACATCTGCACGGGTGGCTAAAATCGTCAAAATCCTCAGAAAGACAGGCATTCATTAAGAAGCAGCAGACAGAATGACAGAATTGCAGAATTCACCATCAGGGACTCAACCAACCACATCTATAACAGCCACTGGAAAAAATGGTTTCATTAGTGTGACAGAAGGAAAGTCAATCCTGTCAATCCACCTCTAGCTGACCTACTCAAGTACCTAAACACACTCTTTGCAGAAGGCTTAAAAGGCTCAACCATCCTTTTCACCGCTCAGCAGTGAACTCAGTCTTCGAAGCAGCAGGAAGTTTTCTTCTTCTAGAAGACTACAAAATCACCACACTGATCAAGTCATTTGAAAAAGAAAGACCAACCCAAAGACAAGATGGGACCTTTCGTACAGAACGCACTACTCAAAGAACCCTATGAACCCCTGTTCAACAGCCCACTGGCCATCTTAACCAGGAAAATCGTCTTCCTCACAACCGTGGCATCAAGCCTAAGATGAAGCGAGATCCAAGCCTTATCCGCAGATCCAGCATATTGTGTCTTTCCCCCTGACAACGCTTTCGTCACGTTAACACCGAGAGCAGACTTCCGTGCTAAAACCAACCAAACCAAGAGTCATCCCCGCACTGATGCACATTGTTGGACAAGAGCCTGAACATCACCTCAGCTCAGTGCGACTACTTCGTTTCTACATATCCAGAACAACCAATGAAGGCATTCGCAAAGGAAGAACTCAACTGTTCCTTCCCTACGAGAAAAGCAACGGTGAAACCTCAGTAGTAATAATCTCAAAATGGATTCGTGCGACCATCCAGTAGCATATGATGACGCCAATATCAATTTCAGAGAGGAGGGTATCAGAATAACAGCGCATGAGCTACGGGCACTATCAACCTCGTGGCATATCACAACTCCATTCCAGTCCCAAACATCCTGACTGCAGCTTCACGGTGTAACAGCTCCGTCTTCACAAGCCACTACTTCAGAGAGATGGCGAAGCAGATTGATGGACTACAGCGTCTGGGTCACATCATAGCTGCTAGATGTGTAATCCAGACCCCTTAAGCACTCAGAAAACAAAGACGGAAGCAAGCCTTCATCTCTAAACCCAACGGTCCTTTTCACGGCCACCAAATACCATGAAAGAGAATCAAATTTCCTGTTATCCTGTTTTCTGAATAAAGTGCGAAGTTTTCTAAACTTTTTGGGAGACAGCCGGCTCGCAACCCTAGGGAACCCGTCAGGGCGGTGCCCGCCACCAGACTCTGACCAGGTCTAACTGTTTATGCAAAAATAAACAGGTTATAGTTTTATCCAGCAACAAGAAAGACATTGTTAATAGAACTACTGTGAGAGTGTCTTTTTTGTGAATTTAAGCGATCATGGAGGAAATAAGCCATTTAACAAGAAAGACAATTTTGTTGGCTCTCCCGACTGGCCGGCTGAAATTGTTTCTTTTGCTGGAAAAATACCAAACCCACCCTACATTCCCTCGAGTCACCGCCTGACATATCGAGAGGTACAAATGATGGCCGCGCGAATGCGCTTAAATAGAGGGGCAGCGCAGAACAGTTGCACAGTCAGGCTGTGACGCTGGCGGTTACTGAGCACCGAAAACCTCCAGGGAGACAGCAACATTCCAGGAACTTAAGCAAAAATAAACAGGTTATGTATTTTTCCAGTAAAAGAAACAATTTTCAACCGGCCCGTCAGGAGGGCCACCAAAATTGTTTTTTTTTTTTTTTACAGAGAACTACATACATATTTAGCCGTAGAATTTGTTGCACCATCTGAGTCTGTGATGTCGTTTATTCTTAGAAACCGTAAACAAGAAGGTGAAAGACAGCTTTGAGGCAGTAACTCCCCGAATAACAGAATAACGATAAAAATACTGACAAAAAACGTCATACACCAAGTTTTGTTTTCTTTGAAAATGATAATGGTCAGGTGGAACTACATGGCAGCGGTACACATAGAAAATTTAATGGTGGCTAGGTTCAACTGATATTAGTACTTCGACTAAAATTGTAGATTTTTTCACCCTCAGCGCATCCCCTCAGTTCCACCTCCTTATTTTTTTTGAATTTTTGTACTGGCTGTTCTACAATTTTTACACCCCCCCCCCCGGGTCCCATTCCCTACTTTTTCATTTTAAAAAAGTCCCCTTGGGTTGTTTTTGCAAATCATTTATTGAGCCCAACAATTCATTGAGCATGAATTTAGTTGTATCTGCTTCTGCCAGTGTTTTTTTTTTTTTTTGCAAATCTTCAGTAAGTGATTTTTAATACTAACTATACCATTTGCTACTTTCCACCTAACAATAGTATTTGCTGTTTTACCAGAAGCATTGTTTTGTTTGTTAACGCATTGTCTGTTCATTATTTAGTTTACATTGTTGTCAAAGTAGTCCTCAAAACTGAGCGTGCGGCTTCGGCCAAGGAAAAGAATAAATATCATTACGGTTCACCACTAATCGTCCAAGTAAGGGTTTGTAAATATAGATGTATACCTTTTGGCCATAAAAAATAATTGTTTTCGTTACACTACGGCTTTAAACAATGCCATTCTACAATGCACTCTTAAGCATCAATAATGGAGAATTCCGAGAATATTGGTAATATTCAGTGATTGGTTCTTACCTACAACAATAAAAAAATTTGCATTGTTGCCGGGCTATTGGAACCTCGATACAGTGCGATATGTGTACCCATTACAGTAATTTCTGAAAGAAAACTTTGCATTTCACAATAAGATGCTTAATTGTTCCTCTCATAATTTTTTTATTATTTTTAACCGACTTCCTGTGTACCTCCCCATGCCTGGAAACGTCAGATTTTCCAGCTCCAAACTCTTACTACCAACAGGCTATGGTTTCAAGCCAATGCCAGTCTACACACCATACACACACACTTACACTGTGTGTAGATGACAAAGCAACGTAGACCCGTGTACAAAAGATGCACCGGAATTGTACATTGGCTGATGTTGGCTATATAGTTCATCAGGAAATCGACATCAGTGTAGCAGCAAAATATGTTAAACACATTGGAAATCCATTTTTTTTTTTACATTTTGTAACGGATACGCTGATAATAAATTGATTGGACTTAATTTCAGGCCTAAAACAATTTCTACTATTGCTGACAAAATCCTTGTGACTATTGTTTATTTTTTAACATCGAGGATCACAAGTATTACAGTGTCGATAAAAGGATTACAGAATTACTAGGATTACTGTCTTTTGCAGCTGAGCTACAAGAGCGCCAGGGAGGCGGGAGCGGTAATAAAGGTAACACAGTGAGGAGGAGTCTGCGAATGAGAACTTCCATTCTCCTGCGAGAACAAGTTCTCTGGTAGAATCATCATTTCTCATTCGCAGACTCCTCCTCACTGTGTTACCTGTTCTGTTTACAATAATGGGATCAGATTCTGAACGTAGCGCTTGTCCAGCTTCCCACCTGTCAACCACGATGACATGCGACCTGTCGTTACAGGTGCCTGTTGTTTCCGTCATAAACCAAGGTGGCCACACCTATGATACGTATAGCAACTGCCTGGCAAACCCGGCGATGATGCCCTTCTCCGGTGACCACGGCCCCACGCCATGACCGGCCTTCGATGTAACCTGGCCCCCTAGCCCCTCAGCCAGGGCGCTGCGGGACCCACACGGGCCAGTGTGTCCACCCTCCCGTGCCCAACACGACCAAGCCGCAAGGCCAAAGCTAACAGCACCTAACCCCTTGGTGCCCTCGCAACCATTTATTACCGAATGCACGGAACTTATTCCTCCACCATTTCAACCACGGTACCTGTGTAACTAAAGTCGTCCTCCTTACCATCGGGCGAGCTGCAACATTACGACTATAAGTCCACTTAGCCGCTGCACTGTACTTATGACGCCGCCAGGACCAAGTCTCTTCGCCCTCCCAACAACATGGATCGTACCGACTTCCGCGTCACAGACACCACAAAGGCCCTACACCTGGAAACATCCCCTCTTGCCTCCCAGGAGACCATCTACCTCGGCAACCCTTGCCAACTGAAGGGGCACCCCTGTGTCCTTAGTTAGTCACCCTAAAATATCTTGGCAACAGTCCAGAGTTGCAAACACAATCTGTGTGAAACAGTAACAACAGTAGGCCTCACCCCTAGGCCTTATCACAACTTCTCTGACCCCCCCCCGCCCTGCGGGCACGCAACTCACAGAACAGGCAACCGGGCCTTTCTTTCATCCTCGGACCCAAGGCTCTCCTAGCCGTACCACTTGCAAGGACCAACGGTGTTAGGGGTCACCCAAACACTACCCTCTTCCGCAGTGACAATCCAATCAACATCAACATCGCCTGATGAGAGGGGCGGCGGCAAGCTCGGGCCAGGCCAACTCGCGCATTGATAAAGGCCAGTCCACCCACCGGACTGTACCTGCCCGGTATACCACTTCACAACAAGGCCGTAGCCCTACATCTCGTAATCTGTTCAAGATCGGCCCTAAGGCCCCTACCTTGCTACCCGTCCGGAGGTGGCGATTATTTGTCACAAATCGACAGTAATTGTGATTACAACACTGCACTTCTGAACATGCCCATAAACATTGCACTGACAGGTCTCACGGCAGGTAACTCTTAGCTTGCCTACGCATCTACGTCTCACATTCATAATAACGCCCACTACTGACTTAGTATTTAACAATCAGCGCACACCTGTGCTTAATATTTCGTACTGCGAAGGGCACGTCTCAAGTTTCACAGCAGTTTGCAGCGCATCATCGTTCGCAAATTCACCCAACAGGAAAACATGTATGTATTCCTCACTCGTTAGGTCAGCCTTGTATTTATTTATTTATTTATTTATTAAATAGGCGAAATGTCCCGCAGGCAGTAAAAACTAAAATGACATGAGCAATATTGCCAGACCACCCTCGTGGTCGCTTCCACATTTCAAGTTCGTATTCAAATTACGTATTTAAATTCATTCTCGAGTCACTTCGCACAATTCCAATTTGTTCCCCAATCACTGCATTATTTCAATTACTCCCTTACTACATCGTAATGCGAGACCGATCGGCTCCATTGCTCGTAAGCCTAATCGCTACCGTTTTTTAGGCCTAACCTCACTCGGCCCCGTCTGGCCCACCTGCCTCCGCAACGGGCGGTGTTTACCAACAGAACACCAATGGTATTACACCAGGTTTATCGCCATCACAATCAACCGTGGCCACTCACAATTACGCTCGACATTGAATGTGACATTTTCCAACTTCCTGCGTACGAACTAGACTCAAGGCATCATCAGTCTGCACAACTTTTAGTACCAACGTACAATATTGGTTCTGGCCAATGTCGTCACCATGCCGTATCCCCTTGGCTGCAAAAATGGAACGCCCCACATCGTTCTCACAGACACTATCTATCCATCCATCACTGACCTACTCCCCCGGAGCAGC
>JAHWFP010023226.1:0-10051 GCA_023313725.1 Lithobius niger
CGTCTTCTTCTGCTTGTGCTACGTCTGCTTCTTCTTCGTCTTCTTCTTCATAACACAATAAGACCTACAGCCAAACCGCTAATTTTTATTGAAAACATTGGGGGTGAATCTTTCTTGTACTTTCCGCCAGTGTTCACAGCAAACCTCCTCAAAACGCATCAATTATTTTTGGCGATATTAGTAACTTGGTAAATCAGGCCTATAGAAATAAGCCTAGAGCCATAGGTTTAACGTTATAAAATAAGAGTGAACAATCTCTGCAGTCAATACATGTTGAAATTGATCAGTTCAGCCACGAATTCCAATAAGAACAGTTACGAAGTGCTTTCAAGATAATTCAAGAATATATTTCAAGTCTAATGGCATTCCGTGTAGGCATAAACCCTAATAATACATGAAGTCAACCAAATCACTGGCCAGTCTAACGTAATGAAAAGTATCATTATTGTCGGCAACAGTATCAGTAACAAAAAGGATTAATAACATCAACAGTATCGGTAACAAAAAGGATTAATTGCAGTATCGGTAACAAAAAACATCAATATAGCAAACAGAGTCGGTAACGTAAATTAACTACAAAAATATCAATAAAGAAAGTCTACTCAATATCGATGACAATATTGTTGCCAGTATCGGCAACAAAAACACCATTAATGTTAGCAACTGTACCGGTAACGAAAAAAATCAAATTGGTTAGAATTTTGGTAACGAAAACAAGAACAAAATCGATAAGAACAATAACGAGGGACTGAATCAATATCGGCAATAGTATCAGCAATGAAAAAGCAAAATATTGGCAACAATGTTGGTAACGAAAAAAGGTTCATTTATCGCTGACAGTATTTGTAACGCTTCAACATCCAAACAACATCAGTATTGGAACAGCATCTGTGCGGAGAACTGCTTCAATATCAGCAACATTATTGGTGAAAAGGAAACGCAGTAGTGCAGCATTGAAAATCGTACACTAAAAATACCTAAAATTCGGTAAGACTTTCTGATACGTCTTGTATTTCATTGAGATAGTCTGACTGGGACACGAGCCAACGAACTCCAGATCACAAATCAGACACTCGTACCATTGGGAACGTTCAAGTATTACGTCATCAAGAAGGGGGAAAGTGTTCGCCTGCAGATGATTGATGACGAGAGGGAAGGGGGGTTAGCCAGTGATGACGTAAGCAAACAAAACACAACAAACACAACTTGGAAGCATGCATCTTTATTATTGGTGACAACTAGCAAGCGAACTGAACGATTGTTGTCGGTTGCTTCAGGATCACCAGCACAGACACGGTTGGGTTGACTCGCCGCTGTGCACTTTATGTGGATGCGAGGTTACAGTTAGGGCTCGTTTACGCAACGAGACAGTTTACTCGCTCACTAGCTTTTACTTAATCAATACTAAATCTGATGGCTACTTCTCGCCTTTACCGGCGTATGCGGATTTCGAGTTTTCTATGCGTATTAGTAACCATGGCAACGACGCAGGTGCAAATCTTCTCCTCGTGCCTCGTGACACGGCATACGATGCAACATTTGAACGTCGATTTATGACAACAAGAAAACAATTTTTACAGCAGTACAAGAGACTGTTTATTGTATGCATGGTTTGTCTTCGATGCGATAGCCACGAAATGGACGCCATGTTGGATTTTGAATTCTCGCTGCGAGAAGCTATTTATTCTACAGACGTTTGATCATTGGTAGAAGCTGTACTTTGAAGGAGAATTGCAAATAGCGTTAAATGACAACAATCTTGTAGCAATGTTTAAAATTACTGTAGCTCTTTGTTCTTTATCCGTGTTGTTATTTATAATACATACAATTTGTTATCTATTACCGCATTCGTTTAGTAGCAACGGAAAACTAATCGTTAATAAATAACGATTGACTAGCAAGTAGCATTCGGCGAGCGAGAATGACTTGTTGCGTAAACGCGCCCTTAGCCAGTTTCTCTACTTGTTCAAGAAGCACAGTCGCCCCAGGTGTGTCATGGCAGAGTGGGTTAGGCCACACCTGGATCTGCAGCAACTTCTCTATCTGAGGGCAAAATCCACAGTGAAGCCTCAGCGCGGTTGCAGATCTCTGAGGCTACAGGAGTGCCTCTCTGAGCCTCTCTGGTGGGGTGGGTACGTAAGGGCGGAAGTGGGGCGAATGTAGGTGCGTAGAGGAGCGTAGTAGATGTGGGGTGACGTAGTGTTTTGCAGTAGGTGATCTCTCCGCTATCAAACTGGCTCACAGTGGAAGGTCAGTGGGACACAGGATGGAGGGAATGAGAGTGACAGTGAGTATGGGCAAGAAATCCCTCTGCATCTCCACCTAGCCTGCTCCCTTGAAACAAGACACTAAGCAGTGTGTGGAATGAGGCTGGTATTAACACGCAGAGAGGAAACCCCTAGAATACAGCTGAGTGGTGAGGGGAATGTGGTGGACATTGGCGAGGAGCTCTCCCTCCTGTGATGTGGCTGTGAAGCGGCTGTGCGTGTTTGATGGTTAGTTAGCACGGTGTAAGTTGAGGAACTGGACCTGTGATTGAGGAATTATGGAAATTGGTGTGATAAATAACTAGTGCTTTGTATTTTGTGGTTTATATTTTGGTGTTACTTTGCGTTGAAATTCCTTTTACCTTGTAGCTGGGCGTACGACATTTGGCCACGGTCCGCAGACAATAAATTTAAATTCAAATTGGGTCTACAACGGGTAATTACCTCAATATTGGGTAAGCTTTGCTTTATTTTATCAGCAACAGCACTTAAACAGATGCAATTTTCTAAATTGTACATTTGATTATTTCAATTAAAAATCATTAATTTTTATCCGTTGTTTTAATTTAAACAAGTAAAGTGAAACTTCAATCATATAACCCCTTTTTTACGTAACGCTTGACGTTTTTGCTTGTAATATAGGGTAATCTTTGTTTTATTTTATATACAAACCAGCTGAAGTACATCACAACCCACAAAAACTACTAACACGTTGACCAGCTTATACGATCGTACGATCATGTTTTATCTTGAATGTAGGGACTACTAGTACTCCATGCCCATCTTTAAATCACTATGTAACTAAACGTTATCCGAAGATAAATTCTGTCCACCCAAAACCAAAACTGGTGTAAAAAGTCGCCAAGTTTCGAAAAAGGATCGGCCTTTGAAGGTAGTGATATCATTCAACCAGGGAAAGGCCGCCAAAGTTGATCCTATTAGCCAAGTTAATCGCACTGACTAATAGTTCAAAAGTTAAATGAAAACTTGAAAATAGCTACTCGCAGTAGCAATCTTCAAGTTTTCATTTAACGTCCAAAGTATTATTCGGTGCGATTAAATTGGCTAGTAGGATTAACCTTAGCGGCCTTTGCCTGGTTGAATGATGTCACTACCTTCAATGGCCGATCCTTTTTCGAAAGTTGCAGACTTTTTACACGAGTTTTGGTTTTGGGTAGATATCACAACTTTCATGGGACTGTGAACGTACAAAAGGTTCCACCGTCTTATCTTCATCTGTACCTTTTTTTCTGGAGCAGTTTTACATCTATAAATTTTTACAAGGATAATTTTAAAATTTACCATTGCCGTTAGCTTAGCCATTAGATTAGCCAAATTTACACGGCTTAGTTTATTGTACGACCATTCTTCACATGCTTAAGTTTCTTCAATCCCAGATAGCGGCTAACAATCGCTGATTTCGTTCGCTTAGTTCACTCAATCAACACATGTCCTTTAGTTTTTTTGTTCATCCCTGCATCTTCCCCTTATTTTCAAGATTTCGGCCTCATTAGGATTTATTCTCGGCATGATAAGATATGCGTTTAGTTGCTTGCAGTTGATAGACACAGGTAACTTAGGACTGTGAACATACAAAAAGTCTGCGCACTGTCTTATATTCCACTTTACCTTTTTTTTCGAGGAATTTTATGTCTATAAATATTTAGCCGTTACATCAGCAAAATTTAGAATATTTGTCGTTTGCTTTCTTCGTTCACATTTAGTCAGGCAGAAACCCCCGAAGGTCACTATTACTAAAACAGCAGACCGCGAAGCATTTTATTCTTGGTTTATTAACAAAAATCCCGTTAGCTCGTGGATGCGTAACCATCGTCTAACGTGCATCCCTTTATTCTTGCGCAATCCAAGGCGACGGTAATGTTTGCCTATGATGTCCTTCGTTACAGTTCAGTTTTAAGTTCGTCCAGGCTTTTACAATAAATCTAAGGACCAGTGTTAATTGTTCAAGTCATTGTTGCTTGAAAGCTTTGGTTGCAACTTGGAAAAGAAACGAAATTTAAATCCCCTTGTGGCGAATTCCAAAATCCTCCCAAGCATTTGTCCTGACCCCTACAACCCCCAAACCAACAAAAGGACCATGCTCAGATACAATGCATCCGTGTGCAAGTTCACCTACGTAGGCCTTCTCAATTTTGCGCTAGCCATGAGCAATGATTATACGGGATTTAACATGGGGCCAGCGTTACTAGTTACTAGCTAGTCAGTAACATAAAAACAACGTATTGACGCATCTTTTCTGTATGAATTATTGACACTCAGCCTTTAACTTTTCTTTTTTCTTTTTAACCTGTACCTCTCCCTTACATTTGCCACAATTTAAAAGATTTCTGTCGTACTGGAATTTATCCTCAACATGCCAAAATATGCTTATAGTTGCTTACAGTTAACATACACATATCTGCTAGTGAGGCCGCTTTAATGCTTTAATGCTTTATTCGAGTTAAAATGGCATTGAAGCCGTACACTCGGTCAAGGAGACTTAAACACTACTTAAATCTAACATGACACACCCAGTACACCAGTACACACATTATTCCACAGGTTCACACAAAAGTCGCACATGCCCTATACAACTCTACCCATTGGGTAGAGGAGCGGCTAACAAGCTGAGGCTCCAACTGAGGAGAAGCGCCCCGTGGCCCTACAGAACGCGAGGACCCTGTACAAAAAATGCTGACGCACCCCAGAATGCGGGGGGACACCCGAGACCGCCTTTTTATCATTAACAATCAATTTTATAACAATCGGATGTCTATAATGGGATGATCGACTGTTACTTGGCGGCGACATACTAGCGTGTGTCTAGAAACGGAAAAATAGTTGGACCAACGTCTAGACACACGTTAGTGTGTCGTGCCAAGTTAGGCAACAAACATCACATCAATTCAATTGTAAACCAATGTAGCACGACGCCATAGCGTAAGCGTCTTATATCCCGCAGCATAGTTGAGCATATTTCAGCAACTTGGGGAAAAATAATAATGGGGCAGAAAAGCTTAAATTGTGGTAAAATGGAGACCAATTACTCACCTGACAAAATTTAAGTTGTGTAGGAATGTCAGCTACACGGCTTTCAATGCACAATTTGACCCTCAATAACGTTGTAAATGTGTTCCTTCTAGTTTCTAGATTCTAGTTTCTTCTAGTCCGCTCATCCGTATGTTAATTTCCATAGGGTGATTATTCAGTGATACCGAGATAGCAGGAAGACTTCCAGCTATGAAATTTGGCGAATGGCTGCAGCACGATACGAACTGCATACATATTCTGGTTTACAGCCTGAGGGTGTAACGGGAACGGCGTGGGAAGGCGCGTTAAGTACGAAAGTATTGTTATAACCATTGTTAGTATTGTCGGCATAGTCTCTGATTGGACGGCCAAACTTCGGACAATGACAACATGTATACTTTACTTTATTTACAATCGCATTACATCGCCGTTCAGGCTGTGTAATAAAATTCATATACATATAACTTAGATGCAAACAAGGCACATGCTATTTTAATATCAAAATTTAGTTTGTAAATATAACATAATGGTCTATGAAATTCACTTACTCTGAATAATGTAAAATTAAAAGAGTAAAACAGCAACAGGCAATAACAAGAATGAGAATACTTAGACCTAGGGCCATGACAAAAAAACAATAAACCCAAAAGGGAAAGTACAATTAATAATTTTTTTTAACTTATTTACCATTTAGCTTATGAATTTAAAAACCAATTTAACTATTAAGGAGTGGTAACAGTCCAAGTATGCCATAATAATTTCGAATTTAACATGACTGTATTATGTTTTCCAGGCTCAAGTAAAATGGAATTTATGGTCACAATGTTCAGTGTTCACAATTTTCACAATATTTGTTTCCAAAACAATTCATTAATTCATATAATTCTAATACTTTTTGTCTTTACCAGTGGCCGAGGGGCCAGTTCGTACATTGTGCGACATGCAAGTCAAGACGGTTTTTATACATGTTGACGGTTGAAGCCTCCATCACACGTGCCGGTAGCTCATTCCAAGTGGATATGACGCGATAAGCAAAAAAAAAACCTTGGTCTGTGTTTTGTGTATGGTAGGTCGTAAGATTTTATATGAATGCCCTCTAGTGGCCGAGTACTCCGACAAGGTAAAAAAAAGACTGAAAAGAATTTCCCCTATAACTTAGTACGAGAATTTTGAAGAGGGTAATCAAGTTTCCTCTGGTTAGTCTCCAACAGACCTAGTGTAAGTTAAGTTTTGGAAGTCTAAGAGGATAAGAAAAGTGCTTGAATCCCTAAACATTTTTGGTAAATCTTTGCTGGACTTTCTCAAGTGCTGAACGGTGTTTAATTAGATAGGGATACCAAAATTTAGATACATATTCAAGGATAGGCCGTAGAAGGGAAGTAAATAGTTTAAGATAAATTTCTGGGCTACGAGATTGTATAGTGCGGTTGATTAAGAAAACGGTGTCAGTTGCTTTCAGTACCACGTAGCTAATGTGTCTATCGAATTTAAGATCATTTTCAATTTTTACCCCCAAATCGATAGTTTCAGTAATGGCCGAAAGTGGATCGTATCCCCAATGATAAGTGAAATGGTGTTTTTTTTTTTTTTGTCCGAGATGGAGAATGCCGGTTTTTGTTGGGTGTACCGTTAGGTGCCAGTCTTTGGACCAGAAGTAAAGAGAGTTAATTTGTTTTTGAAAGTGTAACCTATCCAGTTCAGATTGAACTGCACATTTCATTTTTGAATCGTCTGTAAATTTACTCGTTTGTTATGACATTTTTGCCAAAGTTATTAAAAAAATCGTAAAACGTAAAGGCCCTAGCACCGATCCCTGAATAACACCACTGGGGACGGTGGTAGAAGATGAAAAAGTTCCGAAAATAACCACTTGTTGAGACCGGTTTGAGAGCCAGTTCTTGATCCAATTTTTATTCTGGCTGGCTATACCAAACATTTTGAAGGAGTGTGATAAAAGTTCATGGTTTACTTTATCGAAGGCTTTCATACAGTCAAGGTGCCAGATATCTACGGGGTTGTTATTGTCCAAGTTATCGAAAATGTCTTTATAAAATTGAAGAAGATTCGTGGTAGTAGAGAAGTTTGCATGGAATCCATGTTGGTTTGGACTAATAAGGTTTTCAATGTTTAAAAACGTAGTTATGTGTTTGGCAAGGATCATTTCAAAAATCTTACACAGATGACAGGTAATGCTAATGGGACGGTAATGTGCGGGGTCAGAACGTTTCCCTGCTTTAAAGATCGGAGTAATGGAGGCCTTGCGCACAAATTTGGGGAACAAACCCAGTTTTAAGCATTTGATTGAAAATAGGTATTAACAAAGGGATTAACAGATGCTTAACCGCGATAAGAACATCAGTGGGTATGCCATCCGGACCATCTGAGACATGAGGCTTAAGGTTAGAAAAGGCTTCAAGTAGGTTTGTAGTCGTAAAAATCAGTGGTGTGATGCAAACAGGATGTACTGGGATAAGAGGTAAAATTGTGGAAGTTTCGTAAGAGTAATTTAGAGAGAAAACCTTGCTGAGCAGATTTGCCATCTCATTAGGTTCTGCCGTTAATCTGTTGGAAAACATGTTTAAGGGGCAAATTGACGGTTTTTGCATATTGAACGAATTTTTTTGAAAATAATTTAGCGTCCTGTGCAAGTTTTAGCTCGTAATCCTTTTTTTTTTCCTCTTCAGAGTACTCTGAACCAAAAAGTTTGGAGACAAATAGTCTTCGTTTCCCGTTTTAGGATACGTAGCCCAAAGTTTCCCTCGTTTTCTATGGTTATTTAAGGTTAATTCAGTCATCCAAATAGGTCTATTTGCTACTTTTACCGTTGGTATATAACTTACAGATTCGATAGCATAAGTACGAAAGTTTAGGAGTATTTGCCAGGATGGCCGATTTAACTGGGTTATATGATTTAGGATTGGTTGGAGATGTTTGTAGTTGATACTTTTATGGACAAATGATTGAGAGTGTTGTCGCGACGCATTGAGCATTTTGACAGGATATCCGTGTCACGTGGCCTCCTTCAACAAGCGCTATTCGCCATATTGTTTCCAATTTTGCACGCAGTGGTAAGGTTTCAAGGTTTATTAAGAGCCCAGTGGCCCGAAGCCATGCCCCCTAAGAAGCAAAGGAATAGATGATGGAGATTTTCAAAATGTCATGATCTTATTTACCAAGTTTATCAAGATGGTCAACAAAAGTTATACAAGATGGATCATGTGAAAACACCAGATCCAGAATAGAATCGCCTCTAGTTGGTTTTTTAACATGTTGAGTTAGGTTTAATTCCAGTACTGACATGCGTATATTCCAGTATAGTGACGTGCGTATCTAGACTCACATTAGTGTGTCGTCACAAATCTAAAACACTTTGCCAAAGAAATTTTGTCTACGTCCAATACACGAAAAACAAACAGTCAAAATAAAACAAAAAAACTGGTAAAGAGGTGACTAAGTTGAGAATGGTTCAGCCTCTCAAATGAAATATGAAATTAAATTATTAGAAAATTTTTAAATTCAAGGTATTGTTAACCTGGCACTTCATCACACATATGCAGGCTAGTTGACTTGAATCTAATGCACAAGTTATAAAAAAAAAAATAAGTGTTAATAATATCAAAAACCAAAACTGGTAAAAAGGACCGCCAATTCCGAATGGTTCGGTCCTTCAAAGGAGTGATATCAACACACCAAAATATTCGCCGAGTTAATCGCATCGAATAATACTTTAGATGTTAAACGAAAACTTGAACATTGCTACCGAAAGTAGCAATGTTCTAGTTATCATTTAACCTTCGAACTATTAATCCGTGCGATTAACTTGGCGAATGTTTTCGTGTGTTGATATCACTCCTTTGAAGGACCGAACCATTCGGAACTTGGCGGCCTCTTTTACCAGTTTCGGTTTTTGATTTGATCAAATTTACATCGCACGAAACCAGTGATGTTCAGTACAGCACACAAACGTTTCGTAACTCGGTGGCAATGGAGGGCGTTTCCAAAACAATATTAATAACCAAATGTTAAATGCCGTGTAAGAATGACGAGTCAAATCCTGAGTGTGTTGGTTTTGACCTGTCTTTTCTACTCCTTAAAAAGGTCTTGCATAGCGATTGAACCGCCAAATTTTTTTATTCTGTTATTTTTTTACAACTTAGTTTTTCATAATAACAGAATATTCCGATTGTTGTTGCTATGTAAACTCCATAAGAAACAAAACGCGCAAGGATGAAAGAACCATCCAATTTTCAGCCAATCAAAGTAGTGATATCTGAATAAAAATTGCTGCCACCAAGTTTTCCACATGGTGTACCAAGCAAACCCATATACTAACCAGAAAGTGTTCCCTTTAGAAAGAAGTGATATCACCTCCGCCAACGAACAACTGCCAAGCTAACCCCACCGACAATTAAACAACGGTGAAATGATAACCCTGGCCATTGCTACCATCTGTAACAATGGTCCAGTTTTTCGTTTAACGTCTGCAGTGGGATCAGCTAGGCAGTTGTTTGTTAGTAAGGTGGTATCAGGTCTCTGTAAGAGGAACACTTTGCGGACAGTACATGGGTTAGCTTGGTACACCATATAGAAAACTTGGTAGTAGCCATTTTAATTCTGATATATCACTACTTTGATTGGCTGAAACTTGGCTGGTACTTTTACTCTTGGGGTTTTTATTTCTGATTTCACTGGTTTTGTATTTTTGTTTTGTTTTTGCAGCCTATTTATGCCAGTCTCCAGTTAGCACTTTAATC
>JAHWFP010023231.1:0-21455 GCA_023313725.1 Lithobius niger
CATTTATATGGCGTATCAACAACTTGGTTTGTTATAGTACACGGGTCCGCGATTACGTTACTTCATGAAATAAGACATTTCTGCATAAACTACATTTATATGGCGTATCAACAACTTGGTTTGTTGTAGTACACGGGTCTGCGATTACGTTACTACATTAGGTGTGGCGGCGTCTTGAATTTATTGGTTTTGTGCACGGTTTCGGTGCATGTGTATGTTTGTAAAGACATTGTTGTTTGCATCATTATTTTTACACCATTGCTTCAGCATAGTTTCCTTCGAGTAATTCTTTTTCTTGATCTTTTTTAGGGAAAAGGTATTGTTGTTTTTAGCATTGTTAAAGCATTGTTTGCTGTGCGCTGGAGAAAAGGCGGCAACTACCGTTTTATGGGTTAAGATAATATTATTTAATAACACTTTTATTACAGTACATGTACCATGTACAAGGCAGGATGTCCTATGTGGACTCGTGCAAGGGCCAGAAGGGAGTGACCACACTAGGAGAGATTTGCCCATCTGTAGTGTGTTCCACATTATGTTTTCAGAAAACTGACTGGATGACGGCTCGTTTCCTTGTACTGAGAGTGCAAAAAAATGTGGATATCAAACTTGGAAACTCTACAAATTTACTGTTAAGAGTTTACGAATGGGATGTTTACGGGTTTTTTGCACTCGTAGTGGAAGAAAACGTGCCGTCATACAGTCAGTTTTCTGAAAACATAATGTGAAACAAAGTATAGTAATTTTCACGCATTAGGTAAAGAAAGGCATAGGGAAGTCGACCTTTTGCAAAAATGGGAGAAACATATTGTGCCTGGTGGCGCGTAAGTGCAAAATTAGTGTTGAAACTAGTATTATTATTATTAAGTGCATCTTATCCCGTAGTGATAGTTATTGATGTTGTTGGCTCATGCCTTTCACAATATGCCTTCGCTCGCCTCAAGCGTTGGGGGTGTTACAGCAGTGGTTGGGTGGGAGTGCTGGGTGCTGCCAGTGTAGACTGGAATATTCTGGTTTGCAGATGGCGGTGGGATTGGTGGACTGTTCTGGTGTGTTCCATGTGTTGAGTATTTTGGCCAAGTTGCAGGGCGTTTCTGTTTTGGTATGGTTGTGGATGCGGTGTAATACGGTTAGCAGTTAGCGTAAGTTAGGTTTGAGATTAGAAATAAGTAGGTTAGTAGCGAGTGCGTGACTTGCAGGCTGTTTGGCTCAATAAAATAAAAACAGTAGACCGTAACATGCTGAAAGGGATATTCCTCTCAGCGCCATTTTTCTCGATCCTCCACATCAAGTACGGCCCCAAAGGTCTATTTCCTTACCGTTAGTCTTTCCCTTGCTAGAAATCCTTTTTAAAATGTGGCGTCTAGGAGATTATCTGTTGAATATGATGGAACTTTATTTACTAACGACCCGTCACTAAATCATGCATTGCGCGCCTAGAATACTTATGACGTTTCATCTCTGTGTGTACATCTACTGATTTTCTAATAATTACCATGAGATCTAAAATCTAATAGACTAATGCGGTAAAAATTAAAATTAATTATTCCAATAGATCGCCGAAGCAAAATTATAAAACACTAGCCTAGAAAATTATAAATTGTGATTTTCAAATGCGAGAATCATTCCGGTTTGTGACGACACAATCAATGGGTTCACGCTGGCTGGACTATTAGGCGCAATGCCAATTGAAACACTAGCTACTTTTTCGTTGCGACGAACGAAGCACCGTCTCAGTTGACCTTAGCTGTTGTAAATACGCGGATGTGATCGTCGCGTGGGTGTTGAGGCAGGCGGAAGGTTATAAGGCAGCCGGTATGTTGCTTTAACTGTTACACGATTAAATGTTTTATTAACCTAATTGCCAACAATGTCGTTGTAAAAAGATGACTTCCTAGAGCATTGTGTCTTTGAACTGCTTTAACCAAATAACGTTTATTTGTAGTAAGCTACTGCTAATTTCAGCATATTTGAGAAAATAATCCGGCATGCTGTGGGGGGTGGGGGGAGAAGAGAGGTGGAGGTAGATATAACTGGGGAGCCACAATGTCGTAGGTCTATATACGTCACTCTGCATAAGTAATTATTGGAGCGAAGCGAGGCCGAAAGCCAAGTGCAGCTCCCGTTCATAAATCTATTCCAATGCAACCATTCTATCCGAATCACAAAATAACCACTGCATCAATTTAAGCCATATTTTGTACATTGATAGCGTTACACTCAGAGGGTGGTTTAAAAAAAAAGCAAATTTAAAATCGGCCATGTTGTAAGGAATAATCAATGTGACAAAATGCACAGGTTCTGTGAGCTGCTCACCTATTTGCTCACCAGTAGTTTCCAAAGTGCGAAAATCTGCTGCATCGTTAGTAACTATGAAGATGGATGTAATGCGCACTCAAATTTCTGCCAGCGATAATTCTCAACTGGACGCAAAATTTGATGTATTCCAACAATTGTTCAAATTTGCGGGTGCTTTGGCTGCTGAAAAACCAAAGCCATCCTGCGACGTGCTACGAAAGCAAATGTACAAAGAAACAAGATGCGATGAGGCAAACAAAAAGATGAGCCACAACGCTGTCTCCAATCAACATGGGTTGCTGGCAGTCGCTTCGCTCCATTTTATCGACAGTAACTGATGATGCCCTATAGACGTAGTTAGTAAAGACCCGAAAACCAAAAAGGAACTAAGTAGTTTTAGAATGTTATTAAAATATGGAGGGGTGGGGGAGGAGGGCGTGGTGGTAATAATTCAAGACCCACAAAAAGTAACAACGTCATTAGTAGCGCTTCCAGCAATTTTGTTTGGAGGGGGGGAGGGGGGGGCCCCGCGAAGAAAATACGTAAATGGGTCCGAAAGTTCAGGAATATTGTTGGAGGGGGCAAAGAAAATATGAAAACTTTTATCATTTGAGGAATTATAAATTTAAGCAAAAAATCGGTGTAGTACAACTAGGCAGTATTATGCAAGTTGGAAGTTTTTATTTTAAAGTTGATTTTGAAATGAGACGGTATATTCTCGTTTCAAATATAACTCGAGCGCGTTTCTCTTCCATTAGAGCATTTTAAGGCTTACATCCGCATTTTATACGCTTGGGTGTTTTTGACTACTAGTATCTGTTATTTTGTTGTCTTGTCCCAACAAGAATAACAACAACAAGAATATTGCAATTATATCATAAAATAGAGTTCAAAAGGCCCTCGACCTTGTCCATACCAACGTTTTAAGCTATAAAACTTGAATACGAGTATTTATTTACTGATTTAATTTATTAATGTCTGTATACATTTATTGATACCATCAAATAATTTGGAGATATCATGAAATAAATTAGTGATATCTCTAATTCTGGAATTAAGAATTCTAGAAACGGCTTTCCGTAGCGAGCATATCTGATTCGTATTAATTTCAAAACTGGATTTATTTACGCTGCCGGCCAGGGTAGTGTGAAAGGCTACCATGCTCCTTCAGCGGCTATGGGAACTATTCTGGCCAATTCTGGATTATCTTTCGGCCCCTACGATGATCGGAGGTTAGCCGGTTTAAATCCCTGGGTTATCCCCTCCCTTCTGTATTTCTTTTTCTATTCTTCTTCTAAAAAAAAGACTGGTAATGTTCAAAATTGAGCTGGTTCAGCCACACGAGCGTTAACTTTTGTCGGTTGACTTAAGGATCAAAGAAACTAATTAATACCATACCAACATAATGTATATTATTTAGAAATTAATAATAATGTATAATATTTAGAAATTAATAATAATGTATATTATTTAGGAAATTAATAATAATGGATATTATTTAGAAATTAATAATAATGTATATTATTTAGCAATTAATAATAATGGATATTATTTAGAAATTGCAATCTAATCTTTACACTAGCCTAGTGAATTTTTCATCAATCCCATTTTTTGATAAACAGTGTTTATCGGCAGTGCAATGGTTTAACTACAATGGCGCTTCTAACTGTCGAAAACAGCAGTAATGTTTCACGTGGACTAAACACTAAAGAAACATTGTGATTTTTACGGCGTTTAACCTTACAGAAAAAACTTGTTCACATATTACGTTCCTGTTTTGACCTAGGTCAGTTAAACCTTACCAACGACATTAAAGGAGTCTGTTTTTGTTTTCTAATTCCCTACTGTGGGTCAGTACGCAAATATTGTATAACGTACGTCGTGCGTTTACGCTTTAGGTTAGAGGCTGCCTATTTTATTAACTTTTTGTCAATTTACACACACCCAAGTTCCTTTAGGAAATCAACGGTAGTTCATAATACCATTTTACAAAGACTGTCATAACAATAACAAATATTTCCTTATTGAAATAACAAGAAGAAAAAAAACATTAACCATAACACAATCAGTATACATTGTCAGGAATGGTGTACAGAGTTGTGTTAGAATCTGGAAGTGTTGTAAGTGTTGGCAGTATTATTACTCAGTGCCGCATTATGACTGTTACAGCCCTCAATATAGCGAAGTTATGTACTGCAAATTTCACCCACCTTACAATGAAGTTTTAAAAGATGTGAATTGCATGTGATGGTAGATCAGTCAGCAGACCCGTTGGTTTAAAGATGTAGCAACGCTGCAATCATTCTGGGCAAAAGTCGAATTTGTGTGTAAAGATAGTGTGCAAATAAAAGCATAAGCGAACCTCTAATATAGTGTCGTCCACAAAAAACTGACGACCCAACATTTTCAAAGGCCAACTTTTCTGGTTAGCACCACTCAGAACCAGGGGAGAATAGAAATCTTCCCGTTTCATTAGATTTGATTTTTGTCCTCTCCTTGTTCTGAGGGGGTGCTCATTAGAAAAGTTGAACTTAGAAAATGTTGGGTCGTCAGTTTTTTTTTGGACCACCCTGTATTTGGTCAAACGTTAGAATAACATTAAATCAGATTTTCGCTCCTCTTTCTTCACAACTCTTAATTACATGCATGTGAACTTATAACTAATATGTATTTATTACGTGTGAGATAAAATTATAATAATCAATTTTACTGTATACAAGGCTCGAAGTTTAAATAAAAAAACTTGTTGGAGCTGCAATATAAATAAACACAAAAATACACTTGTTATACACACAAAAATATTTACACAAAATTGTACTTATGATTCTCAATGGATTATACATTAGTTGATTTTTTTTTTTCGTAATAACGAACTAGTTTTACACCTTACTGTGAACCGTATAATATAATATATAATATAATCGGCTGGAGCCTGTAGCCAGTAAACGGGAAGTCCTGGGTTCGAGTCCCAGTCGGGGCAGTTGCTTTTCTTTCTTTCTCAGACTAGTGTATTGTGTATCCTCACAAGGCCAGTCTTTAATGCAGACTGCTTGCTTCGTTTACCCTTTGTCATGTGATTTCTTCTTTTTGAATTGTTGTTTATTTAGTACGTATGTCATATTTATTAAGAAAACTTTCTAATTTGATATAAACAAAAATTTTATTGAGTACTGGTAGCAGTGATATAGGTGTGTAGTTATTAAATATCAAAATAGGCCTAATTTATTGCTAAGGGCACTGTAATATCCATGTAGTGTTTTATCCTAGCTTTTATATAAAAATAATAATAATAATAATAATAATAAAGGGTGTTGGCCAATAACCTTATAGCTTGTTATTAGGCCCAAGCAGCAGATGTTAAGTGGAAGGTTTTACCACCATCAAGAACAGTTGTTTTTCGCCGCATGAGGGAGGAAACCGGAGTACCCGGAGGAAACCCTCGTGCAACGGGCGGGAAACGACCTGAGAAAAACCCGTACATATGCACTTCCCTTCACCAGGATCGAACCCGGGGTCTGTAAGAAGCCGCAGATGTACAGCTGGGACCAAGACTCCTATCGAATCTGACGCCCCAGTGCTCGCAGCTAGGATAAAACTTTCTACTTGGAACTAAAAACACAACCTAACTACAGTATAAAAAATATTGTGGTTATTTACATTCTACACGGATATTACTGTACGCTAAATGAAATAACTAAAATTTATGTCCACCAAAAAAAATTGCGATTATGTATTAAATAACAAAAATGTATCAAACTGTCAAAATACTACATATACTATACATATACACATCTCGTTCTTATTAAGCCAACAATTTACTAAATCAAAGTCGTCTTGTAAATTTTGTAACATTTTTTGAGTTATTTATAGAAATCATGATCATCGGACTATCATCTTCAAATAAAAACAGATAAGGTTTGGCAATATAATTTCCAATACAATTTGTGAAAATAAAAAAAATAATATTAATAAGAAAAATAATAGTAATATTAGTAACAAATACATTACTAAAATCAAAATAATAAAAACATTCTATTTCCAATATAATTTGTGAAAATCAAAAAAAAGTAATATTAAAAAATATAATAATAATGTGCGTGCGCTATTGTGTGTTTACACATGTAGCAACATGGCTCGAATACAACTTACTACACAAATTATTACGAAACAATTACAATAAACCCACAAATACGAGGGTTAGTTAGTTAAAATACACTACAAAATGTAAATAACAACTCCAGTAAGAAGTAATTTGGCGCGAAAACCACAACGGCCGGATCCCAAATTACGCCGTAATAGACATTGCATCTTTATTACAGTGTAGCCTAGCTAGGCTACGGATTGCACTTGGTTCCGCATAGCTGCTGTAAAGAGATCTGCTCACAAGCAGAGCGCATGAATGAGATGATACGGTAGTAAGTGTGGCGTAAAAATGCACTTGAAGCTGTGTTTGGATTCGGAATTCTAAAGCCCCGACAGAGCCGCTTATGTTTTTGCATTTGTTGCGTCGCAGTTCGTTTAGTGACAACGGGATTTGGGGGTCTGGGGAAGGAGAAAAAAGGCGGTGGGTTAGCTTCCTAAAGATTCCTCCTGGCGGTAGGTTTGTGTTTTTTTTTTCTTTTTGTTTTTTATTTATTCTTTTTTTTTTCCGCGGGAAAATAGTGAAGCTCGCTTTGTTGACCTTCCACAATTAGCTGCTTCCGTTAGGCGAACCACCTCCCACACAAATACGACCCATGTTCGAACTCGGTGCGGGTTAAAACCGAAACCGTTTCGGGTTCGAAATCGGGGAAAAGGAATAAGCGCCGGCGATTTTACGAAATTAGTCCTTCAGAATGGCTTGACACGACGCGGGAATTACGGAGGGTGGAGTTTTAGCTGGGTGACGAGGTCACGTGATCGGGGAGGGAAGTAGATTGCGGGAAGAGCGGCGCAAGGGCAAACCGATATGTAGGTAAACGCAGCCACCCGAATCCTAGCAAAAGCACGCGCTGTCCCTCAAATAAAAAAATTCAATTGTTTCCCGTTTCATGCTTAAACTAATGTGAATCTACATAATATACAACAAATAGGCTTAAATTAATAAGAAATCGTACTGTAGTGTTACAGAAGCCGCATACATTGAGACTCGCGTGGCTTCATTTAGGGGTTGGCGATGTTTCGTGTTGGGGCGGTGCACCAGTTCATTTTCTCGCTTGTATTCGTGCGCTCCGACGCGAACCCGATGGACGGATTTGTTTCATGGCGGCGGCTTGGACGTCGACTACAAGTGTTGTGAAGAAGGAAGAAGTTGTGGTTGTTTTTCTATGTCTTTTATCATCCTGATGTGTTTCGTGGATATATGGCGACCCGAATCGACATTCTTCTCTGCTTACGGCTTGCAGTAGTCTTCTTAGTAACATCGCATTTGGGAGGTAAGTCAGTTTCAGAAACGTGTGTATGTCTCTCTCTGTCTGTGTCTGTATTTGTGATGTAGCCTATGTGAGCTACATACGTACAATCTAGATTGGAATCGCATATGCATTCGGCAATTGTCAACCAAAGACGACGTGATGTGGACACCCATCAAGCCCGGGAGTGTGACCCGTCGGGATATGGATTCGAAATCCACGGACATCCACGTGTGTGTGTGAATATGTGTGGTGGGGATAAAACAAGTCACACACGCACACACATACACACACACACCCCAGAACCTCCAAGCTCTCCAACATGGCTGTCTAAAACGTGGGGTGATTGTTAAACAACGCGTTGTTTTGATCGCATTCGGTCGGCCAGCAGCTCAAAATTGGGCGAGTGAACGGAACGTTGGGACGAGGCGCACAATCGTTTGACGGATCGCAGGGACCTGGATTTGTTTTGTGCGGTTGTCTTTGCGGAGGATGCGAAGTCGCCAAGTGATATGACGTGGTGTTGGATGTTGGTTGTGAAGCGTGTGTGTGTGTGTGTGTGTGTGTGCGTGGTATGGTGTGTGTGTGTGTGTGACGACGGTTGTACTACGAACGATCGCCCCGTTCTCGGTTCCGGCCATAGTGAAATGCTGAATGTGTGTTGTGATGGAAGGGAAGAGGGGTGTGGATTTTTCTCAGTGCCGTTCCGTGCGTATTGGTGATGGTTATTTGTGAGCACATTTGCACGCGAGGCTGTGTTTAGGACGGAAAAACGTTGACAAGTATTTATTTATTTTGACCCCGTTGGTGCCGGGATGGACAGTCGAGGAGCGAAAAAACTTGCAAGAAATTTTTGTGGAAAATTTCGGCAATCAGAATAAAACTGAAGTGAAGAAATTATGGATTCTCCTCCGTGAAAAAGTGTGTGTCCCGGTTTTGGTGATGGTCGAATATTGGACACTCGCATTCGCCAAAACATGAATATTTTTTTTTTGAGCACATTTTCGCGCGAAGCAGTGTTTAGGACGAAAAACGTTGACCGTCTTTATTTTATCCTGTGCCTGGTTGGTCGAGGAACGAAAAAACGTGAACAAATTTTTGTGGGAAATTTTGCAATCCTGACTAATTACAGATACACAGATTCACCTCCGCTGAAAGTGTGTCCAATTTTGGTGATGTCTAATATTGAACATTCACATTCACCCAAAACATGAATATTTATTTATTAATTAACAAGGAACGCAACAATGAAGGAATAAACATAAATAAATTCATAGATTTATTGTACTCGAAATCGAACAAAACCTGCGTTATACTGCGGGAGTGATTTGTTTTTTGTGTGTGTGTGCAAAAGCCTAACATCAGGATCTTTGTGATGTTTATGCTATCACTCGCATGGAAAATAGGAGCGGAAAATGTGTAAAGATGTTTGGTGATGACATCTTTAAAATCCTCACCCGATGCTGCTTGATTTGATGTTTTGATCGAAGAAAGTGTGTGATTGAATATAGAGCTGTGGGTGGGATTGGGTGTGCCCTTGCCTTTGTGAGAATTTTAGATTGACACCATCACGCGCATAGCATCATTTAGCGCACGAAAAAGGAGTATTTTTACTCATTTCGTAGCAGCATGGTGCAACAAGGAGCTGATGAAGTTCGGCCGTGTCGGAATTGGTGTTTTCAGGTTGATTCAAATTGAAATATTTCTAGTTTATCTGCACAGACTCGAGCTAGAGTTCGTTGGGTGGGGGGGGGATTTGTGACTTTGGCGAATGTAGCATTAGCATCACACGTCATGACCCAAAAAATTAGGCACCCAAAATTTTGTTCTGCATGCTGCAGTAACGATTTATACGTAAAAAATTGAGGCAGGATGTTTGCTACAACACCACTGCACACTGGCTATTAAAACTGTCTTGTTCCAAATAAATAAAATAACAATAATTTTTACAAGTGCTGACCGGCATGAAAGATAGAACTGGAATGTTCAAAGTCAAATTTGTTTGACATTCTGATATTAAGGGCCCTCACATTGAATCCAAACTAGGGTCAATACTGTGAGCCTTATGTTTCTGGAACTTAATTGACATGTCAAAATTGTCAATCCTGTTTTAACGAATAACCAGGCCGATGCTGAAGTGGAAAGCCTATTTTAAAGTTTTAACTTTTATGGACAATAAATCCAAATTACGTTGATATTTAAGCCTTAACTTAGTTCTAATCTATTTTATTTATTTATTGAATAACAAACGTAAATCGTCAGTTTCAAGAATTGAATATCTCGATAGCACGATGCGTACAGTAAACAAAAAATATATTTTATCTGGATAGGTGTTGTCGTTTATCATTTCGGCGGGCGACACGTGATAAGTACATAAAAATATATAACATCATTGAAAAAGAATAAACCGACTAGTCAGTAATATTTTAAACGACGACTTGTGGATCAAAATAACAAATTTCTTCCACACTAATAATTCATCAAGTCTGTTTTTAAATACAAGGATAGAGGGGAGCCGATACAACCTCGGTAGGCAACGAATTCCATAAATTAATGCCCCGGTCCGGTAGGCGAAAGTTGTGCACAGCATATTATATTGCACACAAATGACAGTAGTATCTTATAGCTAAAGATGCATTTTTGGAGAATTAGGGTTTAGTTAATTAAGACGGTTGGTTGGGGACATGAATTATGTTATTGTTCAGTGCACAAAAAAACTTTAATGATAAATGACCCTGCAAAAAACGTGTTCTCCGTAAAATTTTCCACCGTCCTTATTTTAGTTTTGCACCAGATTTAAGTTATGCAACAGTGAAAGTGTAGGTTAAGTGTTAGGTCATGTGAAGCATTCTCAAAATTAAAAAAAAATTGCTATATATATTGTCAATTTTTAATTCTCACAATTATTAAAAATATTCAATTTTCAATACTATAAAAAAACTTTGTTTTCAATTCTCAAAATTAATTATTTTGACAAGTGGAAACTTTACATTTTTAAAGTTTCAAGTTTTATTTCTCTGCTCTCAACTTTCTAAATTGTTAACAAATTATGTTTTCAGTTTGCCTATCAAACTTCTTAAAAATACAGCTTTCACTTCTCAAAATTGTTAAACCTTCCGAATTTTTGCTAAAAGTTTATCTTGCCGAGAGCGAGTCACCCTTCCCTCCCCCTTAAGTTTTGTTAAAAAAACTGCACATTACAAAATTAGTAAACTAGACATTTGCAATATTTTTATTCGCATTGGTATCTCTAAAACTACTATAACGTTGATACGTTAAACAGTTAGCTATTTTCAGAGCAATAATGATTGATGTTGCATTTTGAGCCCATTCTGCAAAAAATTCAAAGTCGCCTACGTTTGGGTGACGATATTTTTTTTTATCAAACCACACAAAGCGAAGCCGAATTTAGCCAACTTTCACTGTGCAAAACAATTCTTTAATTAGATTAAAATGAAAAGGTTCGTTCCTTTTTGTCTAATTTAAAACGCTAACTAGAAATAAACGTTGATTTAGTTTGTTGATTCGTTCAAAAACGGCCGCTTTGTTGCGACAATAAAAACAAACCCACATGTTGGGAAAATCTGGGGCCCTGCGTGGAGAGGCGTGCTCCGACAGAGAGAAGCTAGAGACCCGCCTAGCCTTGCCTGGCCGCACTTTGCGTTGTACTATCGTTCTATCTGTAGTCGTTCACAAAATTGGCTGCGTACGTTCGCACCAAGCTACGCAATGGAATACTGGGTTCCGTTCGTTTTCGTCGTTTTAATCGTAAAAATGCTTTCGTGTTTTTGTTGCAGGCGAAATGAAAGCCGTAGATTCGGTAACGGGATAACTAGCGTTGCGTGGTAGGCGACGTTGTTTTGATGATGTCATCAAGCGAGCTATTATTTTATTTTATTTTGTTAATGGGCCTGGTGTTGCGAGGCTGTATCCTACTCGCAAATGCGCCGTTAGCGTTGAACAAAAAATAAAAAAATAATAAATAAATAAAAATTACTGACTCGGTTGCGAGAAAATCCTGCGAAAGGATTTAGTCCTAGTCTACATGTTTTTATTTTTATTTTACAGGAATATTTTAAATTGTAGGAGATGTTATAACGTTCGTTTTGAGTTTTATCGTGTTGTCAGTCATAATCGGAGGCAAGTCCATTTCCTGTATGTCACTATTTGGATTGGAAACTGTTTTGTTGTTGGAAAAATTTCGGGGAGGGGCGTTCTTATTTTCCTGTTTTCTCTTCGTTTCGGGGCAGAGTCCAACTAAACTTGGGAAGAATTTTTATATTTTACTATTTGATTTACCCACTTTCGTTTTCCATTCATATTTTCGCCAGATTTTTTCTTAAGGTATCCTAGCCTCAAAGTAAAGCCCAGTTTTATAAATCACAAATTTTTTGATCGTTGTTACTTACTTCAGTAACCTTTGGGACATCTGTGTTGATTATTTCAGTAACGGTTAAGGTAACCTTAGGGACATCAAGTGATTTATTTCAGCCACAGTATCCTCGGGGACACCTCCATTGCTAATTTTAGTAACAGTAACCTTAGGGATATACAGAACAGTATCCTGGGGACATTACTTATTTCAACAACCTATAACAGTAACCTTGGGGATATCTAAGTTGCTTATTTCAGTAACTGTATACCTTTGGGGGACATCTGTGCAACTTATTTCAGTAACTGTCACCCTAAAGGGACATATTATTTTTCTGGTATTTTGTGAGACCCATTGAGATTTCCGTTTGCAACATTTACACAGGGTAGCGTTAATCCCACAAAATCATCTCACACGAAAGAAAAAACAAGAAAATGAATGTGTTGGCAACATTTACATACATTTAAACTAATGTTGCAAAACTGAGTCCTACAGGAAAACCAACATGAATGCATGTACCTTTAAGGACAACTGATCCCTGGGGACAACAATAGTTATTATTTCACTAACAGTAACCTTGGTGACGTCTCTGTTGCTTATTTAAATCTGTACACCTTGGGGACATCTATGTTGCTTATTTCAGTAACAGTAACCATCGGGACATTTATATTGTGTATCCTCACAAGAACAGTCTTTAATGCAGACTGCTTGCTTCGTTTACCATTTACCTTGTGATTTCCTTCTTTATTTACTACTTGCATTATTTCTAGTGTGGAGGCCAAGAAGCAAAGTTGCTTTCCCTCCTTGTATGTATGTTTGTGATCTCTGGGTCACCACTGAGAAGGATTGAACAGCTACTTAGCTCGGCTGAAGCCTGCAGCCAGTACCCCCCCCCCCCTCGGTAGCGCAATGGTTAGAGCGCCTGGCTACTAAACGGGAAGTCCTGGGTTTGAGTCCCAGTCGGGGCAGTTGTCGTTTTTTTCTTTCTCAGACTAGTGTATTGTGTATCCTCACAAGGCCAGTCTTTAATGCAGACTGCTTGCTTCGTTTACCATTTATATTACTTATTTCATTAACAACATGGGGATGTCTATATTACATATTTCATTAACAGTATCCTACGGGGTGTCTGTCACTTATTACAGTAACAGTAACTTGGGGACATCTGTATTACTTATTTCTGTAACAACCTTGGGGTTGTCTGTTGCATATTTCAATAACAGTCACAGTAACATTGGGGATGTCTATACTACATAATTCAGTAAGAGTAGCCTTGTGTATATCTGTAACAATATCCTTGGGGGCATCTATGTAACTTATTATAGTAGCAGTAACCATGTGAACATCTATATTACATATTTCTTAACAACTTTGGGGACATCAATGTCACTTAATAATAGTAACCATGCGGACATCTATATTACTTACTTCAGAAACTGTGCGACGAATTACTTTGGACTTGGGAAAACATTATGGTAGAATTGTGTACGCTGTATGTTCAAACACTCCACAAACATCGAGTTTGGCTAATTTTCGACCAGCAGATACTTGGAAAATACTCGCGTTCATCTTCAAAATTTGCTAAACTCTTAGTGTTTGTGGAGTATTTTTCAGTGTATATTTATGCAATTGTGTTAATGAAAGAACTTTTAGCCTAGCATTTAGTTTTTGGTTTGTGAGGAATTGTCTTCTTACATTTCTAAAAGAAGGAAAAATGATCAAATATGTTTTAAATTACAGAACACCGGTAATCGGTGATAACAGTGGTTTATCAGACTCATTATGAAACGTGAAAACGAGTTACACGTTTTAGTTTTCACTAAACCACCTCCTACAGAACTTGTCACACTTCGTCCTGTTTAAATTTTCAGAAAAAGTTCGTTCTCCTTCCTCAGAAATGGTTCGTCAAGGATGCCTAAAACTTGAAAATTAAATTTGTAGCGCTGTAAATGTAATTTTCAAGTTTTAGGCATCCTTGACGGAAGAGTTTCTGAGGAAGGAGAACGAACTTTCTCCGAAAATTTAAACAGGACGAAGTGTGATAAGTTCTGTAGGAGGTGGTTTAGTGTAAACTAAAACGTGTAACTAGTTTTCACGTTTCATAATGAATTAAATTACAGGTATTCGGTTAAGTATTCGGCCGAATACGTAAATTGTTTGGTGAGTTAAGTATTCGGTTGTATATTCGGTATTCGGTGCATCCCTAAAGTGCAGAAAGATCGTACAATATTGTACAAAATTTCCTACAAACTTTTCAATTTTCCATGGACTACTACCAAGCGAATTAGGTACCGGTGCTGAAATTTCTCGCGAATATTCTAGCAGAAAAACTGTAACCAGTGAACTGTAAGAAAAATTTGTACCATTTTTAACATATTTACTTATCTTATTGTTTTGAAGCTCTGCAATTCTGCAAAGGATTCTTACAATTTGTTAAAATTTGGTTTTCCTAAAGTGTTTGAAATTGATTTCATTAAACTGATATGAACCCTGAAACCAATAGTTGGCAACAATTCAAGCCTTGCTTGCAAAACGGCGACTATCAATTGAGACTGACAATAGTGATAAGTCAGGAATCGTTTTTGTTAAAAACATACGGTTTGCGGTTTTGTGTTCGGATTTAGAAGGGCTGCACAATTGTTGCCGCTTGCTCAGTTTGTAATGAAAATGTAGCACGTGATGGTTTCAACGCTCTAGATTTTACAACGACCAACTTTAAAAAAAAATCTGACTAGAAGCTAAGAAGCCACAAGTAGGAATAAGAGTAAAAATGCTGCTGTTGCTGCAAAGAATTTTTTGTGTAATTTCAATGTCTGGTTTTCTCGTTGAAAACCAGATACTGAAGTTTCATTTCTATGGAAATTAAATGTTTAGTCATGTTTTTTTTTCTATATGTATCGTTATCGGCATCGTATTGGATCGGTTTACCCTTCATTGGTAAAAACAATTTTGTACAAAACGAGGATCCGGTCGGAATTTTTTGTCAATCTCTCTCTCTCCCCCCTTTCCCCAATAATTTATCCTCGATACACCCACGCGGGAATCTGTTCAAAAGTTGTAGGTACTGACATACGGAGATAACATAGAATTGAAGAAACACAGCCAAAGCAAAGTGCATATGAGGCTTGAATGGAAGGGGAGCATGGAAGCAATCCAATCACGGATTTTTGGACAATACATCATAATCAATTTTCCATTTAGTTGTTTTGGTTCCGCCCGTAAGATGGCTGGGAAGCGAGTTCCAAGTGTTTATTGTGCGAACACTGAAGAATTTTTGTCGCACCAGAGTCCAAGCGTATGGGAACTGCAATTTCTCTTCATGACCCCTTGTCGTAGTGAAAATGGCCCGTTTAAACATGTCTTCACAGAGCATCTTGAGTCGAGGTTATGATGCTCGGGCAGACATCGACACATGATAAAGAGGTTCATTCGTTCTGCTTCGCACCGCGACAGCGAGTCACTAACAACGAGAAGAAAAAATATATAAAAAAATATATCTCTTACTATGCGACATTGACCTAGATGTGACTGAACGTAGCCAAACTGAGTCACTCTGGTAGGCAATCATGGAAGCAACCACCGTGTGTATGTATAGGCCTCAATGTTTGTACAGTCACATTACTAATGTGCATATTGTAAAGGGTTAGTCTTAACATCCTGCCGAACGGTGCGACTCGCTTGACAAATACTGCTATCAGGAAGAAACTAACCCCGAGTGTTTGCTCGTGATAGGAAAGTGATACAAAGTAACGCTCTTTCGCCATGACGTCATCACTTATTCAATCGCGATGCCGTTAACTTGTTAGCCTCCACTGATTTGTAAACAATACAAGCTAGTAGATTACTTGAGTGAAAAAATGTAAATAAGGAAGGCAGTTAGCGATGCAATCATGAATTAATTGAAGTGGTGAGTGGATGTCGGTTGTGATTGATTGAATTTTGTTGTGACGTGTTTGCATTTTTAAAAGTGAATTCAATTTTTTTCGTAAATTATATATATATATACAAAAAAAAGATTTATTTGCGCTCTGTCCAGCTTATATAGGTGCCGTTTCTTTTCACATAGGCCTATTTCATTACACACCATTAGCCAACAGACATTTTTAGTCGACAAATTAAATTTTATGTTAAAAAAAAATTAATTTTTTGGACATCGACACCAAGCAGAAAACTAATTCAATCTAGTGAGTCCTTGCATCTGTAATAGCAAAATTTTCTTATAAGTAATTGTGGTACGTTCGTAAGTACATAGGTTTCAAAAACTTTTAATAAAGATAAAAGACATTTCTGTCACAGTATTATTTTGCCTCGTAACTTTTCAACAGCAAGGCTAGAAGCTTAAAATTCGAACCATTGGAAAGCTGGTAGAAAAACCTATAAAATGGCGTACTGAAACATGAATATCTGCCAACGAGAAGCGAAAATATGTTCAATTCAGTTTGGTCTTGTTTATCACCAGTCCACCGGTCTAATAGGCCCCTTGCAAAAATATTTTAATCGCCAATTGGTGAGTTGCCGGTGGAATTCTGCACCTTTATGTCCAGAGTTCCTCCCACCCAAAAACCTGGAAAACTCAGGGAATTTAAACTACGTTTGAAACTCAGGAAATTATCAGATTTTTCACAAAAAAAGAAAACTCAGAATAAACAAGGCTACAATATTAGGCCTAGTCCTAAGTGCATTAAACATCTTCTGTTAATACATTGCGGTAAAATAAAATTAGGGATCGGCCGATATGACTTTTTACCGATACGATACGATACCGATGAAAGTTAAACCGATACGATGCCGATGTCGATAATAATAAGGCAAAATCACGACTAACAGTTTATATTACATACAAAAAATGAAACTTCGGTTTCTGGTTTTGTGTGGGTTCCAACTGTTAAGATTATCCTAAAAGTTCTGTGCAACAATAATAGCATTTTTACTCTTATTCCTACTTATGGCTTCAGTACATTCATCTTCTCAGTTACATTTTAGTTAGCTAGATTTTAGTTGGTTATTGTAAAACTTAAGAGCATGGAACTGTCACGTACTACATTTTCATTACAAACTGAGCAAATGACTTTGCTTTTCTCACTTGGTTATTGCTTTTGCCGCACTTGGTGTCAGTTTTTCAGGGAAGACAGTTGTGTTTCTTGGCACAACAAATATCTGTATCGGAAGCCTTATATTGGTCCGATACCGATATGGCAAAAATACCGATAAATACAGATTATATCGATATCAATATCGGACTATCCCTAAATAAAATGTATCCTTGTACTTCTGTGTTATACCTAAAAGTTTATTAAATTGGGCTACGCTTTTGCATGAAAAACAAATATAAACTGGTAAAATGTGTAGAAACTTTTCCTTCGTGAAATTTTGGTAACTACCTGGAAATTAACCTCATTTACTATGGAAAACCTGTAAAACTCGGGGAAATTATTTCTAATCTTAAGGATCACGTGTTTGGGTTGAGTTTTATTGAACTTTTTTCTTGGGGGGTGTGGTAGTGGGCTGGGGTAAGAAGAGCGATTGACAACAGAAATGAGGGGGAAGGAAGGAGGGCTAAATCAATAATTAATAATAATTTAGATTTTAATCACAATTTTGTTACCCTTGTTGCTTAACAGCTACTTTAGGTGACAGCCTCTTCTGCAGGTATGGAGAACGTTTATGTGTTCACAGCATTTGAATACGATCACCTAGACATATGCAGCTGCTCGGGAACAGTTGATGGTGGAAAACTAAACTTGTGTATTTGTTGAAAGTACTGAACAAAAAAAAAGTCTTGTGGCAATGACTTGACTGACGACTGGTCTGTCGTCAACATGAAGTTGAAGCAGTTTTTTACCATATATTTAAATCTGTATCATCTGTAATGTTTATGAAAACGTCAGAGATCTAAATTTGGCAAAAACTATAAATCTAGGTCTTATATCTGTAAACATGAACCTAAGTGATTTCCATGAAAACCACAGAAACATGTGGGTTAAAAAATGTGATTTAAACAAAAAAAAAATCCGATTTAAATAAAGAAAAATATGATTTAAATTTTTTTCGGGGAAATCCACCTTGGAATGAAGTCGATCTATGAGGTCGATTTATGCTTGAAAGGAATAGTAACCAGCTGGAAAACAATCCGAAGTAGGCCATTCAATATCTTGTGGTGGGGGGGTTAGAAAAAGTACCCAAGGGGCACCACAAAAGCGGTGCATGTACCATGGCACTATGGCCAGTCCGAGCATGGCTTCGATATTACGACCCTAATTCCAGAATACGGTTAGCTAGCATGCTCATACGTTTTGGATGCAGTATGATTTTTTTTTTAAATTGGAGTGACTTAACATAGGTGGGGAGTGACTTAACATTTCTTCCTGAAATTGCTGATTTCGTCGTGTAGGGTCCGGGTGCATAAAGTTCTTACTGTAAAAAATTACTCATTAATTATTCCTCTGGACTTCCCACTGATTTTTGCTATTTGGCGACAGAGCTGCGATTTGTTATAGCTGCCCAAGGAAACTGTGGTCTAGTTAGTGGAAAAAGAGATTTGACAGAGTACCTACCAGTAAGCGTGGGCCTTCGGCAAGCACACTTCTTCATTAGGTATGGGAGCTAATCTGGAAGAACATCTCAGCCCTGTTCTGGTTCGAATCCCTGAATTTTCCCCTTCCATTCGTTTTACTTCCCACTTTTATGAATTTGTTTTGTGATGCCAAGAGTTTTCTCTTTTGGGAAACAAAGGTGGAAAGTGGAAAATAACACTTAGGCTGTTGGATAGAAAGAAATGGAACGACTGAGGAGTCAATGCCATCTGTTCACAGGAAAATAGAACAAAATGATACGATTTGGAAAAGAGAAATCCTAGGTAGAATCCTAGGTGGAACTGAGCCATCAAAAATTCGCAAGTGTTCGTTATTGAGAACTTTACAAACGTTTGGTGGAGGTAATCTTTTGTTTAAAAAAAAGCCTTAAAACCTAAGTAAACGGGACGAAATCTCAGTTTTTACTTCAACTCGACTGATCTTCGTCGTTCTATTGACGCAATGATGTTTAGGGGTGTTAGAGCCGTAGGATTCACCAAAATTACCTTTCAAGGCGCGAGTTGTCGAACTGCTATTGTTTTGTTTGGATTTGTTGAATTCTGGAAAAGTCATTAAAGTTTGTTCTCTATTGTGACTTTCCCGGATCTTTACTGCTGAAGTTTTAGGAATTATATTGCTAAATTTTTCATTGTGTACCTAACCTTTTGGACATGTAACACACTATTTTAAATTTTAATACTAACATGAACACTGCACACACCCAAAAAAAAAATACATAAATAAATAAATGCAAAAAAAAAAAAATAATAATAATTTACACCAAAAGTTTGACACGTATGTGACAGGTAATTACCACTAGACCTACTTTCCAATTTTTTTCTTGTTTTCTTTTATTTAATAAAAAAAAGACGTGCAAGTTCAGTTTTTAAAAGAAGTGAAAAGTAAATTGATAGGTGCTGTCCACTACTAACAAAGAAATGCTTTTAAAGGTAAAAAAAAAATGGAATTATTTTGTTTTGAAAGTTTCATGTGGCGTATGTCCGCATTACTTTTTGTTCTGGCACATTATTTTTCTTTTCCCATGCTTTTCTTTTCGTTGGTTTGTGTTTTGGCCCATTTACCCTTACGTTTACCAAAGTGTCCTCAAGCTGGCAGTGAACTCCGGTTCGGAGCCAGGCTTGGAATTAATTGAGTCAGTTCCAGTTTTGTGGACTTGGTGGATTTAATTCAACGTTGGGCAATTCTAGGAAATGTATTAATGGAATTGATTTTATTAATCTTCACTTCCACTTGATTAGGACTTGACTTCGGTAGTGGCGGACACTATAAAATAACTTAGTAAGTTGGAATTGCCTTGCGCCAAGTCGTTCATTAGAATGGCAACTGCCCAGATTTGATTTCATGTTGATTTGACGTGAAGTCCTTGTTTTTGACCTGATTAGACTTAGCCTGAATTGCATCCACGAAAATCCAAAGAGATAAATTGATGGAAATGATTTTATTAATCTTCACTCCGCTCGATGTGATTTAGACTTGACTAGCCGAATCCATAAAATGACTTAGTAATTAGGAATTGCCTTGGGCCGTCAATCAAGGCAGGTAGACTTGACTTGCCAAGTCATTCATTGGCACGGCACTACCTAGATTTGATTTTATGTTGAGTGTTGATTTGACTTAATAAAAGGCCTTGTTTTTGACCCGATTAGATTCAGTATGAATTGTAGGTGCGAATATACCTCATTCAGGCCAGTTCCGCGAAAATCCAGGAAGTTATTCTTATTTCAGCCCCAAATTGACCACAATACGCCTAAATTTTGATCATTAACTATTCTAAATTTTGCCCGAATTGAATGGAATTGGTCAAAATATTTCTTGCATTAGCCGGGAAATGAATGGAACTAAGATTGGGTTAACAGGAAGTCATTGAATTGGAATTGATTTGTCAGAATGAGATGCGAAAAGCAATAGCTTTAAATTTATTGAGATAGCAAATAATACGGCAGTGCTTGAAAGTTGGCAGCGACTTTGGTGGAATTGAATTTGATTCGTAAACTTGAATTGGAATTCATCTGGACTGAAATTACATCTCGGTGAAACTTAGGTAGAAATGAACTTGATGTGCTGTTCACTTCTTTGGTATAGGTAACTCAAATCCGTTGAAATGGAGTTCCGATCATTGAATGTAGGGATTTTTTTTATATTCATAGTTTTTGGGGTACATGGAAAGGAAGGAAACTGTTGGGCTCCAGAGTTTTATTTTGGTGAATATGCTGACAAAAACACAGTTTCAGTTTCGATTTAAAGTGTTTAGGTGTTTGCAGAGAACAACACGGGTAGGTTCTGTCAAGTTAAAATGGTCGAAATTGATCCAGTTCTTCTATACAAGAGCAAGAATTGGGTTGCTTTGACGATGGAATCTAACAAATTAACCCATTTTCAGTAAATCACCAGTAATGAGGAATACTAATAACCATTGGAAACTTAAAAAATCCAACTTTACTAAAGGAATAGAGCAATCAACTGCGTAAACACGAATTTCAGCAGGTATCTACATGATACACCTTAAGCTCTGATTGGCATTGTGTTCCTATGTCATCTGCATCAGCCAATCAACATCGACGATATATGAGCGATCATCTAATAGCTTCCCCCTGATAGAGGAACATGAGTTCCATCTCTTATCATAATTGGAAACCATGTGGGAGAAGTACTAGGCCAACTGAGATTGAATAAGCTGCACTTCACCGTGCAGAGAGAAGAAAAACCACGAGGCAGAAATGAAAAAAATGGGTGACAACGTGTTCATTACGACCCGTCCGTCCTCCCACACGTAGTGAAGGGTATTGCCCACACCCGGTGCCC